>JAPMOB010237412.1:15597-80167 GCA_029875015.1 Lepomis gibbosus
TTTAAAGACCGCCTTCCAAGGCCAGGTGGACCTCATTCAGTAATTAGCTGGAGCACTCCTGGGGCAGAACTAGAGGAAAGAAAAGGAACATGGACACAGCACAGGGACACACATACAGCCGTAACAAATTAAATACATCATAAAACCAGTGAGTCCCGTGAGGTCCTGCTGTGTTCTTTCATGCAGCTTCTTCCTGCAGGAACACAGATATGGAGAACTGAGTCATGATCTGGGGATGTTTTTTATCAACAGCAACTGACAGTTTCATTTTTTTGGAATAAAACTGAATCATGGCATACAGAATTAATGGCTCCAAAAACATCAATACCATTAATTTTGTATGAAGAAACAATGTTACCTTGGGTGTCATTTCAAATATTCAGAGGACCTACCGTTTTTCCACTATGACAACAAACATTTTTAATTTAATTTTTGTGACAGTTTATGCCTTTATTTGATAGACGACAGTAGAAACAGGAAGGGAGAGATTAGATGAGAATCAACATGCAAAAAAAACAATACAACCAGGCATGAACTGTGGATTCTGTAGCTCAGGGTTTAAATACACCACAGTGAAAAAGTCTTTGGTCAGATGTGATCAAAATGCCAAACTATATAAAGAATCATACAATGAAACAAATGTTAACATCCTCTTAATTGGTATTTGCCTGAGTCATTGATGATGTAATTAAACCTGTTTCCTTCACAGACTGCTCCGGGAAGAAACCTCTGGAGGGCCCGCTGAAGGAGGAGCTGGAGGAGGCGTTGGCCATGGCCGAGCGTTTCACTCAGCAGTACAACAACCTCCTGAAGAGGTTCGAGGAGCAGATGTTCAACACCTCCTCCATCCTGGACCTGCTCAACAGGCAGTTCGGCTGGGTGTCGTCTCTGGCAAACGACACCAACACTAAGGATGACATCTTCCGGATTCAGACGGTATGCAGAACTGCTCGTTGTCCTGCTGTGCTGCAATAATCTGTGAAGCTCATTCACTGCAGTGCTGTCTTTCTCAAGCTGGAAACATGCAGTACATATAGGAATAGTGCAAATAAAATAAAATGTACTGCCAAAAATAGCTAATTACTCATATTTTTTTTACTTGTGACCTACTTTTATTGCATGTTAAAATTAATACAAGTTTATAACAAGCTGGTACAGAAAATGGACGAAGAAATGTATTGATGGATGTGCACAGTGAGAAATATGAACATAAAATCTGTGTGTCTACAAAAAAGCCAACTTTCAGGGTGAATGTCATTTTTACTATTTTTTAACAGTTTGCATGTTTTTCCTTTTTGTTCTTTTTGTGACACGTCTGTTTTCTTCGCAAAAATTCCATTAATCCATGATGGTTTTCTCTTGTGGGAGACATTAAAACATCCATAAACCTTACTTGTAGCTTGATAACCATTTTGCCTACTTAAAAGCTAAAAGGTTTGAGAGTTAAAATTGTTGATGGCGTTCCATTAATAATATAATGAAAGTGGAAAGAACAAAATTGGAGCCAGTATCTGTCTACTATATTTGCATGTGGACAATATCAGTTTTGTCTGTTTGGGAATGCAGAAATGTTTAGTCTGTTTGCTTAAGATGAACCCCCCCCCCCTCGTGCTGCAGGTGATCTCCAAGGACACTGAGGGAAAACCAGGCGAGGAGAAGAAGGACCCTGAAGAAACAAGCGTGTCTGTGCAGCTCTTCGACTCGCCTCCTATGAACATCACCGTGCCGGGCGACATCCCCTGGACCGACCCCAAGTTTTCTGAGGTGGTGGCCCAGGAAGCTCTGGACCGCTACAAGGAAACCACTGTGTAAGTGTCGAGCAGGGCTACCACCAGCATTTTGAAATAATAACCAAATTTGAAGGGATGATTTTGCTGACATTTTAGTTTTATTTGCTTTCTTGCATAGAGTTAAATGAGAAGATTGACAATGTATGGTAAATATGAAGCTACAGCTTAGCATAGAGAACAGGAGGTGAAGCTATCCTGGCATTTGCTGGCTGGAACCAGTAACCTTCCTCTCCACTGCTCCCAGCAACTGTTAACCATTTGTCAGATGCAGGCTAGCTTTCTACCCATTTCCAGTCTCTGTGCTAAGCTAAGATAGCTGTGGTTCCATATTTACCATGCACATGTCATAAGATAACAAAGCAAATAAGTGTATTTTCCAAAATATCTAACTGTTGCTTTAAGCATTTTAAAGCTTGAACCATCAAATGTTTGGTATGTTTCTAGTTACTTGTTTATCTGAGCCACAGCCACATCTCCCCAAGGTTACCTACAATTTTGTTTCAGAGCTGCTAGAATTTATTATTTTCTAGTTAACTGAGCAGATTTAACACACTGTCCTTTGTTTTTTAGTACAAATATGAGGTACTGGTTCTTTACACGAGTATTTCCAATTTGTGGGACTTTCTGTTTTTAATCCATAACATTTCAGATGGAAGTACTGTACTGCACAATTAATATTACATGTAGATCCAGGTAGCTTCTAATTACTGTACATTTATGCATTTTAGAAATTATGAATGTAGGACCTTGAGTTAATTTTTTTTGTCAAATTTTTGTTAAAAATGTCAAGAAAGAACTTTAAATATGATGTATAGATATATTTAGTCTCGTCTGTTTAGGGCTCTGTGGCCTTCTGCATACTTTCTAAGTAAGATAGGATATAAAACAATCACTGACAATCTCTTCTCTCCTTCTCTTTGTGTTTCCAGTGTGGTCAAATAAAGTACCAGCTGCATTTGCACCCTGACCTGAATTGTCTGCTGACATGAGAATGTTCTGTATTCATCAAAACACAGCTGAAACCCCGACGATAAACACACCTGGGGAAAAACCCTGAAGCCAACCCACTGATTCTGATGGAAATAATCTTTAAGTCATTCTTTCAGAAACAACACAATTTAACCTCAGATATTTATAATGTTACATTAGAGCTCTTTGTCCTGCTGTAAGAGAAGTTATTCAGTAGATTTAGATAACAGGGCTTGTCATATCTATAGTAAGGCCTCATATCGTGAGCTGGGCTTTGCAAAAACATTTAAAAAGATTCACGCTTGAGTTTACGTTAATAAACGTGATTAACTCTGAAACTGTTTGTTCTCTGCATTCAGGCTTTCTAACACATGAAGATTCCTAACATAAAGGTTCTATGAAACAAAGATTTGATTTGTTGCAAAGATTTGTAGAAAACTTAGAAAGTTTAGAGCAAGTTTATCCAGGCTGTTTCAGAGGCTTTAATGACCTGCTCTGCCCTCTGGTAGCTTTTATTGGAGTTGATTTTAGTGTTTGATGTGCTGAAATTAAAATCACTGATTAAAGGGACTGAACATAATACTAAAATAGGAATTATTGTGTTCAGGATTTGTTTGAGCCCCTCGGTACAACAGCCTAGAAATCAAGCAATACTTCTGATAGATCTAATAAATACCTGCTCAAACCCATTCAGTGTCTTTGTCATTCCTATTGACCGTTTCTCTGAATTCAGGCTTCTTTTGTAAGTTGACTTTGGCATTTAAGAGTCAATAACACTGTTGTCAAATTAAGTTCTACTTATTCTCATGTATGGATTAAACATACCATATGCCAGGAGATCGCTACTGCAAACCGCTACAATAAAAATGTCGGGCTTAAGTGGAAGATGAATTTCTCCATTTAACTAATCTCAATCTCAGGAATAAAATGTTACTCATCAAAGTATTTTTTAAGCTTCAGAGAGCTCCAGAGGTGTGTTAAGTGTAGTAACAGGAAAGCATACATGTATGAGACGTTTTGGATTCACATCCTTGACTTTTTGCACACTCCATTGCATGTTGTATGTTAGATTTGATTTAAAATGCATTTAGGCCCTGAGTCTACACAATAGACAACATTATGACAATAAAGTGAAAATGTGCTTTTAAATCAAGAACTGAAATATCTCACTGAACTATTCAGACCATGTGGGTCCTGTTTGCTTAGATGTTTCTTGAGTCATCACCAGACCTTGAACAGTAAATACAACAGTTTCATCCTACAATTTGCAGCTGCTGCTTTCCCATGACTTTAGTAAATAAAACATCAACAACAAAAGCAAATAAACAGATGAACTGCTTCATTACAGCATATAAATACATTTTGTGTAAAATATCCCAGACTTTTCTTTGTCAGAAAATCATGTCGTCATGTAGGAGCGTACTGCTTATAAAAAGAAGCGTGAGAAAAAATGTTTTCATTACCGTTAAATATTGCTCCTACACTAGTAAAATGAATGCTTTAATAAATTTCTTATCCTTTACTGTTTGCGAAATACTTTTACCCCAAAGATGTTCCTAAAAAAGTATTCTTCTAACAAAATAAATACGGGCCAAAACAGAAGTCAATAAAGAGAGCAGCGTTTAAAATATTGTGCCGTTTTTATTTTTGTGTAAAAATCACACAGCTGCTAGTTGACTCTGCAGAGATACAGTACATCCATGCAGTTAAACATCTAGGATCCCACAGCCAAGAGAGAAGGAATTAAATAGAATATTCTTTCGCTGTTAGTCAGCAATTAATGCAAATTTACATATGAGTCCAAAAGAGTGTATCATATACAATATACAACACAGATCTGGGAGCAAATAGCATTAAAAATCCCATCAAAGACTTTGTTAACGACTGATTGCATCGGCCTGCCTGGATTGCCTTTTTAGGTTTAGGGATGGAGGGGAGCTGTTGTACTAGCAAACATAAATCAATCCCACATGAAGGTTTTTAATAGGCTTTGAAATGGTATTAGTTCCAGGTCTGGAAACAATACAACACACTTGCACTCACACTCACACACATACCAAGTACATCATAGTCCTCAACAGCAGAACAAAGAAGGCGAGCCTTGATACAACAAGGAAGAGAGGTCAGTCAGCCACAACGGAAACCTGAACGCCAGTCGGGGGGGTAAGGCTTTAGAAGAAGACGAGATTCTTCTCAAACACACAGGAAGCTCCAGGGACGAAACATTTATAGATAAGAATTAACCAAACAAGACAGGGTACTGGCATGAAAAACATACAGTTTCCAGGTTGTACTGAAGAAATAAAACTCAAGTGGTTCCTTTTTCTTTCTTCATAAATCTTTTTCTTAAATACATGTGAAAGAGAAGAAGAACATGCAGGTTAAAAGAAAGCAAAGAGGGGAATAACAAATAAAAAACACAAAGGAAATTGGTGGGGAGGAGGTGGTTACGTTCAAAGTGCAGTTGGGTCATTCAGGTCTCCCATTCTGTTGACTGCTCTCCGTCTGTAATCCTGTTAAGCTTCATCTACAACCAGCAAACGGTCATATAATGCAAATTTAGAGTGACAGTGACCTGATAAAACGCTGATCTGGAGTTTACTTCCCTTTGGAGCGGGAGAGAGGGGAAGGTGGACTGCTCGTCAGTACCAAGACCCAAAAAAAAGGCAAAATGAATCAGAAACGTACAGTAGATGGTGTTTTGGAAGATCTAAGATACAAAAAACAGAATACACTGTTCACACAGTTGCTACTATCGTAGTACAAACAGCTAAGTATAGTTGGTCTGTGAAGATGTATCGCCCATACTTGCATAGTGCCGACTGCCCGATTGGAAAACAGCTAAATTTTTTAAAAAGTCATCATCAACTCAATCTGCACCATCAGTTTGGATCTGTGCACGCGTGTTTGCCGACCGGGAAAATCACAGGAAACCTTCTGTCCTGGTCAGCAACACATTTCTTCATGAACCTCGCTGCCTCCTGCAGTCGAGCAGCTGGAATATCTTCAACCCCTTCAAGTGAAATGTCTGTTCTGAATAATGCTTTCTCATCCAGGTGAAGTTAATGTCCGGAAATAAACACAGCAACCAAGAAGGTTTAAAGGAAAGGCTGAAATGTTGATGCACTGCTAGCTGAGAGAAGGGAAAAGAGCTCGTATTTTGTTTCTGTTTATAAAACACAGCCCAAGTAGAGGTGAGAGAGCAGAGAGTGATAGTTCAGTCATTTGGCATAAGGTTGAACCATTCAGTCACATCAAACCCCAAACTCTGTGTAACAAAGAAAAAAAAGGATGACAGAGCAGTTATTCATTCACTGCGTCACACATTCAACTACACACACACACACGCGCACACACACACACACACACACACACACACACACACACGCGCACGTAGACTTCAAGGGGCAGTGAGAAGAGGGAGGTGTGCTGAATTCATGTCACAGGATGAGTCAAAACAGCCTTCACCATGATAATTTAGCCATTAAAGGCTTTACACAAAACATACACACAAAGTCCTTTTCAGAAGTCCGACCACACCAAACTCCAGTCAAATTAGTTTTAGATTTAACTTTCCTTTCTTACTGGCATATGTAGATTCCTTTAGACCTTTTCATGTTTTCAAAGCCTCTAATGTGTTCTGTGGCATCGGTCTGTGACAGACTGTTGTTAAATGTTGACATTTGGGAGGCAAATGTTCAGTAGACAGACTGTCTTTGATGATATTTAAAACAGATATTTTCATAATAGTTGTCTAGTTTTGAATAGGTATTCACGGTAGTAGAAAAGCAGGAAATCCAATAAGTGAGAAGATAAATTAAGGAATACTTTGACATTTTGGGAAATAAACTTGCGCTTTCTATCAGAGAATTAGATGAAGCAGTTTCAGCATGGTGTTGTTTTTACTTTTCTGTGTTTGTATAGTTTTGTTTGTTGTAGTGAGACATGTCAACGCATGTCAACTGGTTAATTTTAGAGCGGCCGGTAGCTGCAATTTCTAGTCTTTATGCTAAGCTAATTGCAAACTCCGTCTCAGTACTGGACACACATGAGACTGATTTATGACATATTCTCAATAACTCTAAGGAACAAAATGAAGCATTGTATTTTCCAACACACACTTACCTGAACTGCTTCTTTAAATTTGCCTACTTTTTAATAGAAGTTTGGTGTGGCAGAGTCTGTACCCTAAGAGAGAATGAATATATTGGTGGTAGCCTCAAGTAAGTCACTGAACAGGGACAAAATTACACGAAGAGTCACACGCACATGACAAACACACTCCACCTTTCTTCTTCAGTCAGAGAGTAAAGACATCAGACACCAGCAATCTGTCTTCAGACCACTCTAGCAGTTGGAGCGTCTTGTCCACCACGCCTAACCGTTTCCAAGTCCACTGTTGTCCTCATGTTCATCTCTCTAGAGAAAATTAAAAAGTGCCAGTTTTGCCCCCCGCCCCCGATGCTCCTTTCACCTCCTTCTCTTGGTAAGACCGCGCCCTCAGGTCCTTCTGGTTTATGATTAATAAGTGTGTGATTGAGCGTAAGAGTTTTAACGGAGCACCCTGGAGCCTCCAGGGAAAGCTGAGACGGTGGAAGGAAAGGAGGGAGGGAGCCTTGCTTCGGATGAACTACAGCAGAGTTTCCCTCTTCACGTTGGTTAAAGATGAGAGAAAGGCCTGAGCTGCTCCAGCTGGACTTCCAGGGATATCCTCTCTTCAAGCAGGTCCTGGAAAATAACAAGTTATGAGAGCGTTTTTGCCGGAGAGGAAAGAGTCAGAAAGAAAACATTCAATTGTACATCCTGCATACCTTCAGCTGCTGCTGTAATTCACTGTTAAGCCGTGCCAACACTGTGTTCGTCTCCTTGTTTCTTCTGATTGAAGCTTGAATCGCCTTTTTGTCCTTTCCCACTGACCTGAAAACACACACACACACACACTTTGTACGAAAAGGCGATACGTACAAAATAAAACCCTTAAGCTAAGCAAGACCTTCCGAAGTCTTGTTAACCAACCGACCGCGTTTTCTACCTGGGGATGGAGGGCTGAGTGGCCAGGACAGCGGCTATGACGTTTGATTTCTGCGGACCGTGTTGCTCGTCCTCCGGTCGAAGCTCGTCTTCCGACTTCAACCTTCGGCGCACAGGTTTTGGGGGAGGGGCTAGAGGACCAGACGAACCCTTGACCTGGTCAGAAAACAAAAACAAGACAATATCAACATCGCTTCCTTTCACTGTTTGGAACGAAGCTTTGCAATGAAGACTGGGATCTGGGATCAGTATTTTTCATTTCTCTCTTATTTGTTGACAAAACAATCGATCAGTGAATCAAGTAAATAATCAGCAGCTTAAATGCTATAAGCCCTGATTATTTGTCACATAAGAAATAGTTTAATATTCTTTTATGCATTCGCTGTAATTACCAAAGATGTGACACCTTCAGACGACACCACCAGATGGTGACTTACAGAGTTGACAGTAGTTGAGGCTCTCTCATCTGCCTGGCCTTCACTCTTCACTGTTCTTAAAGGGCCGGCTCCCTCAGATGACTTCTCCGCCTGTGGACATAAAAAACACATGTTCGTAACAGGCTCAAACTGTGAGACTCATATTTAAGGATAATTACAAATATGTAAATTCCTTAAATGTTGATACTTATCTTGGTACATTTGTGTGACCAAAAGGACATTTACAAACAGCTTTTTGACATCCATCAAATTTGCTGTATTTTGATCTGAACTTAATTTTTTTAAAGACCAGCTGAACACCATAATGGTTCAGGTTTGTTGTCAAAACAAAAGAAACAATGTGCAGTGTTGTGGCAAATGTGCTTGATGTAAATACAAAATGTTTATCCTCCATGGATGTTGCCTTATTTATTCTCAGTGGCTGCTGAATGATAAATGGCAGAACACACTGTCAATTTCATCTGAATTAAAGATGAATTAGACTGTGGATGAAGTCTCGTCACATACAAATGAAAAATAAAGTGCCAGTGCTTTATTAGATATAAAGTTAAGATATACAGTCTCATTTCACTGTTAACAATGCTCAATGTCTGCATCATGAGTTTGTGTTGTGAAATTTTTGAACATAGAAAGACATTAGGGCTGCACAAAATCGCAATATGACCAACTGCAATGTCCAAATCGCAGAAGCTGAAATTTTTTAATAAAGTTAAAATGTGCGGCAAAACAGCATTATAATGAAATACTGTAGTGCTGCAGAGATTTCCAGCCTACAAATGTTGTTCTCCAGATGTAAGAAAACATGTTTGTTGGTACAGATCCCAACAAATGTCATACCATTATGATTTAAATAATTGTTTTAGTGAAAAAAAAATATTGTGATGCAAAAATGATCATTCCCACTAATCTGGAATCATATTGCAAATCGTAATATCTTTCAAAATAATCGCACCATGATATTTATCACATTGTGCAGCCCTAAATGACATTATCAACAAAATGGCAGACAGTTACTACTTAGAAGTAGAGATAAACACACTCCAGGTAACGACCTACCTGTCCAGGCTCACTGTGCAGATCGACCTCTGGGAGGCTGGAAGGCTGTTCAGACGCAGCGAAGGCCTGAAACTGACTGAAGTCTGCAAAATTGGGCTGCTGGGGAATCTGTTGGGGGGAGGTGCTGGTGAGCACCGCACCGCCTCCAGGCGCACTCTCTGCCTCTACACGATGCCCGGTGTGTGGTACTGACGTCTAGAGAGAGGGAAGAGTGGGGTGACGGTCATTCTTATTGTGGAATCACACGCAGGATATGTGATGACGTGATGCAGTTAGACCATGTGACCTTGTGACGTGTCGCACTAGAGTACCTGAACGGATTGTACTCCAACAGTGTTTGTTACCTGTGTGGGCAGCGGTCGAGGAGGCACAGCAGGCGGGTAAGCTATCGTAGACGGTTGTGGTTGTCCGGGTGCAGATGTGGCAGCGAAGGTGCGGTTCATGTCGAGAGACGAGGAGCGAGAGTGAGAGGCGTGGGGGCGGGGTGGAGGGGGAGGCGGGGCTACCACTTTCAGAGCCTCTGGAGACGTACCCGACTGCGACCTGAACACAAACGTTTATGTTTCTGGAGTTACGGATAGGATGAAAAATGTTTACTGAATCTATTTAAAATGACAAGCAGATGTTACCTCAACAATAAAGAACACAAACAGAACTAAATCACATGGTACCGACCTTTGTCTTGTGATTGGCTCCTGGTCCGAGGTGAAGGAGTCTGAACTGCTGTAACCATCACCTTCATGGGGGAAATAAAAACAATAAAAAAAGCTCATAAACACTTGAACAACCTATAATCCAAACTTCACAACACAAAGCACAAAAACAGAAATGATACAAAGTTAGTTCATGTTCAGCATGATTCCATCAAAAAGAGCAAATGTACTCATTTTTTGTAAAATCTCAACATTTTCCTTGGAGATTATGGAATATAGCCTCAATTAAAAGATGAACTTCACTGATTTTTACACAGTCTTTTTACAGGTCTTGAGCATTACTGAATGTGTGAAACAAAGTTGTATAAAGCCTCTTGGCGCTCCAGAGGGAGCTGCGCAAACTCTAATATGTTGCCTGAAGTGATGTCACTTGAATCAGCATCTGTTTGGGTCTGAAGTAAATAAGTTTGAAACAAAACAAAAACAAATGGGGATGTGCAGTTAGAAGTGCGCTTATCAGACCTCTGTAGCTCCTCATATCTGCCTTGGGCCAGTTGCTCAAGCAACCAGCATAACTCACCAGAATCTCTAAAAGAACTGTCGGGAGGGAATTGAAAAGGAAGATGAAATCATAGTCCAAAAAACGACGATATCTCTTGATTCTTCTCATCTGTTTTGATCCTGTTTTTTAAGCTGTCCATCAAGAGTCTGACAATGTTTCAGTAGTGCAATGCTACATCGGTGGAGTACTCTTTTAAGCTTGGACTCTTTGGCACAGCCGCCCATCCTTTACTCACCCACAGTGTTGGGGGCTACAAACTTCATGGAGGCAGGTAAATTGGCTTCTTCGGACAGTTCAGGAGGTTTCGCGAGCAGCGGACTGGTAGGGTGGTTGTGGTCTAAAGGTTTGACAAATTACAGGAGACGCAAGTGTTGAGTTTATCAACAGTACACGGTGATAATAACAGAAAATTAACCATTAGCAGTCTTACAACTATTTTCACGCAACTTCAGCAGCAGCTTTGGAAAGTGCTAATAAGCCTGACCGCAAAACATTTCCACTTCATGTTTATGAATATAAAAATTCAGACTTGATTATAACAGCAGCCTCTTGGGTTGTCTTTACCTCTCCCACATTGCAAACTCAGTAAGGGACACAATGTTCTGGGACAGGTAAACATGCACTCTTATACTCGTCCAAAATGTGCTGCTATGGCGTCTCATGCAGATGCAATTTTTCTTTCATATTAGCTTTAAATCACATTCAGTAGTGATTTTAAGCCCGGCCACAATGCTGTCCATAAAAACACACAATGACAGAAAATGATTGTCATGTATATTATTGTATATGATGATGTAGCTCGTCTCACCGCTGCCAGTCCTCTTCAGCTCCATCTCCTGCATGTGGATCTTACTAGGTGTCATCCGGATGGGAACTGGGTGAACTATGGCCGTGTCCTGAAGGACAGATAAAAAGGGACAGGAGGTGAGATGGACAGACTTATGAAGGAAGAGAGACAGGTTTCACAGAAGGAGAAGGAACATCATCTGTTAACTTCATCAGGCTTTTTCCTTGGCTTGACACATTGATACACATGTATAAAACGCAAACAAAGAGAGTTAGTGATTGTTTTTGGATTGGTCCATTTTCACAATTTTCATTATTTCAAGAGAAGATGTATAATATTGACAACGTAACTTTTCTGAATATTCTAATTGAAATATTGTGATATAAGAAGCGCTGCTTTTTAAACTGTTAGCAAGACGACAGGCCTCTGAACACGGCCTCTTCAGTCAGTTGGGGTGAGTTGGCTGCATGTAGTACATTTACTCTATAAAAGTACTGTTCTTAAGTACAAATTTGAGGCACTTGTACTTTACTTCAGTATTTCCCTTTTTTTCTACTTTATACTTTTACTCCACTTTAATAATTTGACAGCTGAATGACACATTGTTATAGACTGAAAAACCCAATACTGTCTAAAATTGTTTCAATTGTCTCTACATTGACCGGCTACAACAGTAAAGTGCTGCTCACCATGACTACAGCGTCAGTAATAATAATCCAGTGATATAACATAACAGTGTAACACTCACCCATGAGCTGTTTTTCTGCATTTTAAGTACTTTTATTTTTGATACTTTAATAACATACTTATTTTTTGTATAATGCAGTATAGCTTCTTCCACAGCCTCTGTGCACATTACAACCTTTTAGTAAAAACATCTACCTGTGATATTTCATTAAAAACAGCTTATTATTGTCATTCCAAAATGGGAGGGGGCTAAAAGGACATTAAACACGACATTGTGTCACTATGCAGGCCCCACTCAATGATTTCTGGAAGAGTTCATGCCTAGAATTTCAGAGCACCTAAAGCAATCAAAAAAAGATGCACACGCTTGCAATACAGCAAACTATGGTGCACTATTGCCAGATTAATTGTGCAGAGCTTTTCATGAGCCGGTTATTGCTGTAAGGAAAGGAAATTCACAAAAGGACTTGGACGGTTCAGTAAATGACCGAAACACCAAGCAGTTTTACACATTCAAAAGTACTTACAGTATTGACCATATATGGAACAATTTATCTGTCACAGTCTGCAAAAGCAATAGTGATTGGTGGATGTCACTGTAGGAAAAAAAATGGTGATGTCCAATAGAAGCTAAGCCAGCCAAATCACAACACACACCGGCCACTGCTGATGCAGCAGACTGCACTTTGAAAGAACATCATGCGACAAGAGTGACACAGCGAGAGAGAGAGAGAGATAGAGAGAGACACAGAGTCAGAGAGAATGCATAGAGATCCATAGAGGGTTAATGTCTGTCCATTAATGGTGAAACCATGCATACTAAGTGATTGACTTACAGGGTCAGCTGGTGCAATGTTAGAGTCAAATTGGGTCAGAGTTTGTGAGCTGGAGGAGCGCTCGCTAAACGTCTCCCACTGCTGCAGGAGACAGACAGACAGTGAGAAAAAACATGTCAGTCAGCCAGTGCAGTGACATCACACATTTACATCATCAGCCTGAGCCTCTACCATGACGCGACATCATCAGTCATCGGCAGGCGGCGTGGTGATGCGGCCACATCAGTGGGAAACAAAACAGACATCGCCGACTTTCATACAGAACAGCAGGCTACCACCACAGTCCAGGAAGTGGGAGAGGAGGTGCTGAATTATCAGTAATTATGTTTGCTAATGAAGAGGATGAAGTGGCAATGTATCATGATGGATGGATAAAGATAAAGCAACTTCACCTAATTAACCCTGAGCAATTAATTATAATGAAACAAATGCAAAACGCAGCAAAAGCAAACAAACGTGGAGCTTACAAGATGTGTGAAAATACAATGAGTTATCGTGTGTGTCGTGTGCATGTGGGAACCTCATTGCTCTGGTTCATCTCTGGCCAGGCCTGGTTGAGTGAAGGCATGGAGGGAGATTTGTTGGGGGTGACCTCCACCGGAGAGCCGGAGTATCCAACGTCAGGAGTCGACTCCGGGACCTCTGAATATGAAATATTACACACAGGTTAGTCAGATTCCTTAACAACAACCAAAAACACAAATATTAGGTCAATGGGGCAATAAATAATCTTAAAAATCTAAGAGCACGGCATCTTTCTTCTGGGGGAAACAACATTATTACATCCTTAATGTGAGAATGACTAACTTTGGAAAGAAGAAATAACACAGTCTTAAAAAATTATTGAATTATTTAATTACTTGGTTAATTTTTTTTATTTATAACCAAGAAAACAAAACAAATCAATTTAATCAGAGGTAGCTTATGATGGCTAACACCAGGAATCCCCTGACTCCGGCTATGGCACGTTACGGCTGTGCCACGGTTTTGATGCGTCCATGGCCCGGCGTCAAAGTCTACTGGAAGCGTCTCTGAAGCGTTTCAGCAGCGGAGCGTGCAGCCTGCCCCACATTATTGAGTTGTTATTAATTTGTCATTTTTGTGCTTCTACTACCTTCTTCACAGCTCTATGTGACTCTGTTTCGTTCCGTCAACTTCAGGCTGCATTTCCCACAAGGAGCATTTCAGAATCAGATTTTGCTGACATGTTAAAATTTTGTTGATTTGGTAATTAGTGTTTGCATTTTGTGCTTCTACTATGATTAAGTGGGCTACGTATTTAAATTATATCTGTTTGTGTCTGTTTTAACCGTGTTTATTGTTGTTTTCAGGAGTCTCCACTGGGTGTTTTATTTTGAAAATTGACCGGATTCTCTATGCCGTTCTGTGTCTAATTTCCTGTCTGGTTCCATCTGCTCTGTGTTGCTTGACGCGTCTTGCATCAAAAATAGACCTGCTACCTATTCTCTGCGGAGCGCTGGGACACTTCTGGGACCCGCTGTGTCTGCGTCTGGTGGAGTCACGAGCATTGACAATAATGGCCGTAATTAGCTCAGGCAACTGTGGCGCAGCCGTAACATGCAGAAGCCGGAATCAGTAGATTTTAACAGTAATGTTAACTAATTAGCAAACTAGGATAGACACTACTGTGTAACTGACATTACAGAATCAGTTCGCTGACTTTATGACTCTTCTCTATTCATGTTGCTGTTACACTACGTTTAAGCAAAAACTTTTCTGCCTTCTAAGGCTCCTGTTAAAAGTTACATGGGCATAAAATGTTTGTAATTAAAACAAACCAAACCATAAACTGATTATATGGATTACAGACACCGGAGGCTACTTGGATTCATTCTGCATGTGGTTTTCTGCTCAAATGACACTATGACCATGACAAATGACTATATTTAGGGTCTGCACCACTGTTTAACACCAGGGGCAGATTTGGCAAATAACAGGTAAAAAAATGGAAAAGCATCCATGCAAATTCAATTTATTTCCAATTTCTCTGAGCAGTTCACTAAAATGTTCTCTCTGCTCTTGAGAGAATATTATATTAAAATTGAAAGCTAGCAATTTTACAAACAATGTAACAGAATTTATTTGGCAATCCATGGCTGAAAAAAGATTTACATGAAACTTGAAACCCCAGACAGAGACAAATAATTCTGCCTCATGTGTTCACATCTCTTAAAAAGTACAATTCTCTTAAAATACAGAAAACAATCTCCATTGCAAAGAAATTTGTCTTTCTTTGCTGCTCTGACAGTATCCAAAATGTATTAACAAGTTATGTGCTAAATAAATAATGCTCAATTAACAAGTTGTTTTTGGTGGTCAGCTAAGGAGCAGAAGTGACATTAAAATGGCAGCAGAAACATACAGTAGCTCCCTCATTGAAAGTAAACCTATAAATGAACAACAACTACTGCAGCTCAGTTTTTACAATTTGCAGTGCCGTAACCTTCCCCAGGCTTTATGTGGCCTGAGGTCGGGAAATTAGGAGAAGGAGCAACAGAGAGAGAGAGAGAGGCAGAGAGAGCGAGCGAGCATACCTGCTGAGTCATCCAGGTCAATCAGCTTTGGCATCAGACTCTCAGGCAGCTTCTCAGGGAGGTCGTAGCCATTCTTCCTGGCCACAACCAGGTGGAAGGCAGCGCAGAACTCATCCAGGGTCAGCGCTCCGTCTTTATCGAAGTCTGACAGCTCCCTTCAAACACAAATCAGACATCAGTGATACGTCGCACTGACAAAACAATGGCAACCGCAGGTGCAGCGGAGAGCTTTTTCAAAATGGACCAGCTGCGTTTCAAGCAGACTTTATCTACTGCACAGCATTCTGCTCTTGCTAGCTCAGACGTTGCTTCAGATTCTCGTGTGGGAATCAGTAAACAGCATACGGTCCATTGACGCACAACGTTCCCAGTTCAAGAACTGAATACAGTCAAGTTCACACTTATTACTGTTATGAGTTAGTGATACTAGTAGGGACAAGTCCTCCTCAGAACAAGTTATGACAATCAAAATGAAGGCTTGATCCTACAGAAGCGATTCTGTAAGACTCGTAACAAAAGCTGATAACTGGTTTTTGAAATGCTGTTCAACATTATTCAGATGCAATTTCTATCAATCATTTAAAAGGTGGGGAAAGCAAGTATAATCAAATACACATCTTAGCTAATATCTCCTCACATCTTAGCTAATATCTCCTCAGCCATGATTTGTGTGTCAGGTAACCATAAATGACTTGCCCATGGACATTCAGTTTACTTTCCAACTTGCCAAGACATGCTGTGATGTTAGCTATAGTAGCAGGAGAGTTGTGAGTATCGCTCTCTGGAGCTGGTGTGCTGGCTCTGGGACCGTCTCGTCCTCTCTGCATGTTAGCTTCGCAGCAGCGAATGTAACAACAGTTTGCTAACCCACAACTTAGTTACATTGCATTGTCAGTGTTCGCGCCATATTATGGTATTTGTCACTTTGACTTTACCAGAATTGCATACCCCACCTTCAAGCAATTTATCTAGTAAAAAGCCAATATTTAGCTCTTTGGAGCTTCTCATTTATCAGAAAATGCTGATTTCCTGTCACATAGAGAAGGCTGTGCGGACTAGTACATCAGTAGCGCTACATAATGCACTGTAAACAAAATAATGAAAATAATGAGAACAGTTGTTACTGCCCAATCCAATATAGCATTTAACGGCTCTCCACATCAAGTTGAATAAATACAGAAATTACTGAGAACTGTTTTTTTGTCAACTTGTCCTGTACCATGTTAAAAACAATTATGAACTCTTCATATAATGGTCAAACACTCTGGTGTTAGTTGCAGCAGTGATTCAGACATCTACATGGTTAGGGATGGGGATCGATATCCGGTGGAGACGGTGAAGTTAAGTTAGCTCCAAACTACTGGAGTTGCCGACAGCTACGCTCGTTACTGTAAGTACGTGCAATAAAACCTTCCCGAGTAAAAAGACAATACTTTTTCAATACACCTGTCTGTTAGGTAAACACTTAGAAAGGGTTTATTTAATCATTTCTGTCTTCAGTCTGTCATCGTGTATGTTTTATACAAGCACAGCTAACGTTAGCTTGGCAATTAGCCAAATGTTACAAACAAGCTAAATAGAAAGTTTGGAGCACAGACTGGTCTGTAGTCTTATAATTTGGCATAGTCTGAGGTCTTTCTTTCTAAACGTCACTCACTATTGTGGTGTCAGATATTGAGTTTATATATAGTGCCTTTGCTGTTCGCTCTATTCAAAATATTAAGTCTAATATATAGTCTAATCCAATAATTAATTTAAAAACAACCAGGCAGCTAATATGCACAATACAATACTTGTTGATTTATCACCATATGTCATCTCAATATATAATATAACAATGTAATCGCACATTAAATATTTTCCTCATACCGTGCAGGCCTACCTCATGCCCGCTGGGGCTGGTCTTACCAAACAACTGTCACCAAATAATGGTAAAGTATCAATAGTGGTATCGATAAAGACTTGGATCGTCAAGCAGTCTCAATATCAATAGAAATTAACGATCCCCATCCCTATACATGGTACACTAAATATCTCCAGGACGGATGAACACAGCAGACAATGAGATTGGCAGAATAGTGACGACTCACCAAATATGCGAAAGCTCTAAAATTGGTAGTTTTGATTTGGTGAAAAACTCTTTTGCGGCTGAACCTGGAACAGGAACAAATAGAGTGATTAAATGATTAAAACAATCCACAGTTTACACAAGTCTTGTTTTGCGTGTGCGTGTTTTCCTACCAGGGATGAAGCCGGTGAGGTCAGGCTGGATGGTTTTGAACTGGTTAATATAATACTGTCTCTGCTCATCCGTGATCTTCCACGGATCGTCGTAGCTGCTGGACTGTCGCTGGATCTCATTGGTCATAGCTGCTGAGGCCACTGTTCGTATCGTTGTGCTTTCCTACGGGAAACCCGCATTGAGAGACACAGAGAAAGTAGCACTGGTTAAAGAGAATACACAGAATTAAGTAAAATGGTTTAAAATAAAACTCTAATATCATTAAGTACAGTTTCTTCACTGGCTACATGAACTGTGTACGTCTTTCTGGTCTCAACTTTGAATATTAACACTTCCTAAGACTTTGATTATATCAAAAGTGTCACATTATTCTGGGAATCTGAAATAGTGGGAAAGACAGAAGCACGTCACCAGATCTTATGTTGAGCTCAGAATGACAATGTCACACAAATTGCTAGAGTTTTAGTTTTGCACTGCCAGCAGATAAAACACTCTATATAAAACGATGACTCATATTTGAGGCACCTCTGCGGTTAGGTAAGATAACTCATGTTTTCTGTTTGCAACGTCTCATGGGGCCTTTTCATCCAGTTAAAGAGGCTGTTGATGTCTGCATTATTATTGTACGCAGCTATTCTCATAACTTGCTAATTTATGTTGAAGACTTGTATTATCGCTTGTTCTCTCTCCTAAAGGTCAGAGGGGGAACATAAAAGCTAAAACAATATGTGAGCTCAAGGGAAACCCTGTTTTTGCTGTGTGTTTAGCTGGTGGTGTTGTTTGACAGTGCTAAGACTAGTTGGTTGCACGACCAGTAATCTGCAGTGGATAATTTTATACGACTTTAGGACATGTCCCGATATATTTTCACTGAATATGAAGCCCAAACCTTTTTTTAGCATCATATACAATTTTATGGTGGTAATTCAGAGGTAGACAGAAGCATAAGACTGCCGTACCTGGACTGACGAGGGGTGCATTGCTGGGAGTGGATGGCTGGATGGCGGGGTGTCCGCTGTGAAACTGACCCAACTTTCCTGACCTGGAGGAGGCGGCGAGTGGGAGGGCCACATGCCATCACTGGGCACTGGTCCTGGGAGGAAGAGGATTGTAAAACATACAGTGAGATCCCATAATACACACAAATATACTGCAGGTGTTAGTAGGAAAGGAATAGGGATGCCACTAGTCTAAAACCCAAAGATGTTGAGTTTACTACTTAATCATTGCAGCTCTAGAAAGGAATTATTTTCATAGCACTCTTTTTTTTCTCCACCACATATTGTGCTGGTGAAACACAAATGTGATGTCCATTTTGTTCCCCTAATGAGTAATTGTTGTAACTGTCACTCTCAGCAAAGATCAGTTATGTACAAGCTGCAAACACCAGGAAGTAACACAAACACAACCAAATGTGCTCTGTGCTGACTATCTGTGACCCACAGAGTAGGGCTGGGCAATAAAACAATAATGATAATTATCACAATATAATTTTCCTCAATAACAATATAACAAATGATCAACATATCGGCAATAAATGTTTAATTCATCTGAATCACAAATGAATTAGCACTTAATTCTTCTAATAAGATATTTATTTTGTTGAGGAAAAGGGACTGATTTTTTAAAATAAAATATCAGGAAATGATGAAAATGTCTGTCTCAGTTTCTCGAAGGTGACGTCTTCAAATGTCTTGTTTTGATAGACCCAACAGTCTTAGAAGATATTCAATTTTCAATGATATGACAGAGAACAGCAGGAAATCTGAGACTTCCTGCGATTGTTTTCTTTAAAAGAATGACTTGCCTAATCAATGAGTTAACTAATTGTTGCAGCTCCACTTTAATTCAGGATGCTAGCACCTCTAAATCATAACAGTAGGAACATGGCATTACTCCAACTATGCAGCTGGGGGTCAGTGGACGTTACCTGGTTGTGGTTCTCTGAACTGCGTCCATACAGCCCCAGCTGCAGTCACCACCGGCTGTCTTTCTGCATTTCCTCCGCTGTGCTGCCGCTTGTGTTTCCTCCACGAGTGAGGGGAGGTGGGTGGGGACTGGTGAGGAGAGACCACCGGGGATGTCGGCTCAGGCTGAGAACACACATAAATACAATAAAACCCATGAAATATGTATGCAGATCTCCAGACATGTGATCTTTTAAAATCTTAATTTTAAAAGAATGAATGTGTAATGAAAGTGTAGCCACTACTGTCTTATCACAGTTTCATGTGCTATGGGTATTAAAGATGAGATTGCATCTTAAATATTAATCTGAGAAAAAGTTTTCCATCTGTAACATGCCCCATTGGAGCCATATACGGGCGAATAAATACTGCTTCAAAGCTTTTTATCTGCTCATCGCAGATAAAGCAGGTTGAAGCCACCAGTGAATGAACATTTAACAACAGATGCAAATAGATAACAGTCGAGGAAGAGGTCCACACAACTGACAGGCAAAGCGCTGCTGGTTTCAGCAAAGAAAAGCCAGCAGCAGAAAACTTCAGACAGCAATTTGAACTAGAAATACTCAGATATGCACAGAAAAACCACAGGAAACACATCAATATTCCTGTGGCGTATCTCTAGTAACTGCTGGGTTCAGCTGTAGGAAGAAATAAAAAGTGCATATCATGTTCCCCAAAAGACAGTTAATACTAAAGTTCATATTTAAAGCAGTTATTGCAGGACTAATTGTGGGAAAAGGAAGCATGTTTGTCTTATCCGATACTTCAATTTATTGTCTATGCATAAGTAAATGCATATTTTATTAAAGGATAGATAACTCCAAGAAATTAAATATAAGAAAACATTAAAAAGTTAAAAGTAAAAGTTTAAAAGTAAAATTCCTAACCTGTGGTTCTATGCTGGGTGCCAGGGGCTGGATAACCTCATGGACAGGAAGTGTAGTGGATGATGGGGGACCCTTTTTGTTCTGGAGACCCCGGCCTGGTGGCCTGGGTATTACGGCAGCGGCAGAGCCCGGGTACAACCCCTGACTGTCTGTGTCTTGGTACAGTGCTGCGTGCCTCGCCTCCGCCTCGTTCTTCCCCACCACGAATCTGGGCAGCGGCAGGTCTTTGACTGGTGAGACAGGAATCCATTCACAGGATTAAAAGGACAGATCTGTTTCATATTGATTTGCAAGTGCTTAAAATGCACTGCGCTTGAAGACCGAACACACTCCCCATTGCGCTAAAATTGTCTAAAAGGCTAAAGTCTGTGATATTTAGTGGATTTCTTGAGTTTTTGGGGGTTTTTTGCTGATGAGTTTACTTCTGTGGTGTAGCCACTTTCCTTCATCTTTCCTCGTCTGCTAATTTTTCAGCTATTGACTCCCTACATTTCCCAGAATTTCTAGAGAAGTAGCAAGGACTTGTCGCACATCAGAAATGGTTTCCAGGTGTTCAACAGCTGTAAATGAGACCAACAATGTGAGAGTATACCGTTCAGGAAGAGCAAGGCTGCTTCCTCAAAATAAAACATAAGCTGAAACGCTGGTGTTTTGTAGATACGGTTGCTGCAGTAAATAGAGTGTTTGTTTCCCCTCTACAGTGGATTTGCATGAGGCTGAATGTCAGAATAAAATAGCGACAACAGAAAAAAGTCCACACATCTGGTTTGCCAAAGGACAGATAACAAAAGTTGCAGTTTCATTTTAAATTATTGTTGTTCTGTTTTTGTCGCACTGAAAGCATCTACATATTTGAGAGATCTACAGACCTTTTCACTCAGCCATGCAGGTCACTTGATCCTCTTGATGATGCAATATTGTATTTACTGTTATCACTTCGCTTTATAATAGAAGTCCCATGTTTACAGTTCTGCCACATTGACATCTGAGAACATGCAATTTTCTCAATAGCTTTAAAGCAACTGGTATTTGCAAAATGTGGCTTAGTTGAAAGGTTTCAACAATAAAATAATGTCATAGTACTTTAATTTTTAATAGTTTTCTCTGGCTGTTCATTTTGGTATGTTTTGACGTGCCCAAGCAAAAAAGAATATATATTATTTGAATGTGCTGTATTTAAACTAAATAGATTTTATAGAATACAGTGATAATGTCATGAATTTATTAAATTGCTTTAAAGGGATCTGGACTCGGTCACAACACTTCATTCATATTCTACTTCTGTAAAATAGTTTGTTTTTCTGAATGCTTACGATTACCCTTTGAAAGCTTTAGCCCCTGAAATGGTTTAAGAAAAACCGCTGTCTATTCACTGTCCTCAGCGCGACCGAGGTGACTTTGGGCTTTCTGATAGCAAAAAGCAAACAGCCATTTTTAACTCCCTTCTCAGACAGCCTTATCTTTAAGACAGAAATGTTCAAACGTCCCCAGACCTAATAAGCATCAAGTTGCACATCATGTCCACTGTGCTATGAGGAAGTTGCCTCTGTGCTTCCTTATATTTTTATCAAATTATGAAATTATTTCAACAACTTTGTGTTGCAACATTTCAGGCCAAACAAGTTACGTCATGAAGCAGGTGACTGTGATATCTTCCCTTGTGTGTCAAACAGAAAAAAATGCAATACTGCAGTTAAACCCTCAAGGCCTCCGACCACGAACTCTATTTAGTCAAGATAAATAGAAAGCTAGTAGAAACAGCTCTTACTGTCAAGGACCTGGTGACACAAATATTGGGATACTGAGACAAACGATGCAAAATGGCGGTCAGAAAATGTAGCAAATAATTTCTGATAATATAAAATTTTTGCCTAAAGTGACCAATATTGCAGTTTGGGGTTCAGTGCCCCGCTCAAGGACACTTTGACATGTGGAAATTATGATTAAAGGCCAATGCTCTCTACCTACTGAATATTTCCACTAACACACAAAGTGTCCGCAGATTGCATGTTTTAAGCATCTAACACACCCAACAAAAAACATTGCAGTTACTTTTCCAAGCCTTTTTTATAATTAAGCGCATCATTTGCACAGTTAGGTAACACAGACTGCATTCTTCACGACTTCCTTAGGAAAAGTCTTTCACACTGCCCCTTGCTTCCTGTCCCACAACCTCCTCAAATTCATTAAGCTATGATTTTTGAAATAAATACAGATTTTCACCATGCTGGATGCACCTAAAAGCTTAGAGAGAAACAGAAAGGCCCGGTGTCTGAGAACTCGGTATGTTTTCTATGATGGCTCTGAGCGAGAATCTGTTCTTTCTTGAGTGAGAGGTGGTTCTAAAGAAAGATCAATGCTTTGATTCAAAAGGTGGACTCACCCGAGTTGAGGCTTTCCACCCTCAGGGGCAGACCGGCCTGGGCAACGGCAATGAGCTTCAGAGCGATGTAGAACTGGCTCCGCCCGAAGTGACCCAGCCGAGTGGCTCCACATAGCTCTGTGATCTGAACCCACACACAGGGACAAGAAAGGAGCAGTTAAGGATATTGTATTCATCTGAAATGCTGGTATTAACCATCACTGAGAGAAATTTCCATCACTAAATTTAACATGTAAGAATTAAACAAGACTACACAATATATACTAACATTTAGGGTTTAGTGATCACAAGCAACACTGTAAACACTTTTTTGGTTGTACTTGAGTTCTCCGACGATGTAATGTGACACAGTTTACCTGCTTTAAATCACAAAAACAACACAAGCAACAGTCTCATTTACTCTGTTCATTGGCAGATGCTCAGTGGGTCTCACCACTACTAAGCCAGATTATCACATATTTTGTTGTACTTGACGTCATGCTGAGCAGGCTTCGTCCAAAATGGTAGATTGTGCAGCAGAACAGAAACAACAAAATGTGCAAACACACACAGGAGATAGTGGATTTTTGTTGAGTGTACAATGCTAAATATACATCATTAATACGCAGAAAACAGATACCTGGATTAACCACAGAGGAGTCAAACTTTATAACATTAGGATGACTCAAGTGTTAGCCCTGCAGTACTGAGAGCCACAACACCGACAGCCCGCCACAGCTGACTGATCCCTTTCTTGCTGACAAAGGACTTATTCTGAGTATGTGTGGATCTAAAGCGCCAGTGACTTTTCTCTCAGCCTGTTACAACATGACACTGTAGAAGTGTGTGTCTCATAGGCTACCACACAGTGTGCATTTTGAAAGTGG
Source organism: Lepomis gibbosus (assembly GCA_029875015.1). Lineage (NCBI taxonomy): Eukaryota > Metazoa > Chordata > Actinopteri > Centrarchiformes > Centrarchidae > Lepomis > Lepomis gibbosus. The sequence continues at coordinate 39,306 of JAPMOB010237412.1, forward strand.
GGGATTACAACACACTGCCTAATTCTTCCAGGAGACAGCTCCCCTTGTTGACCTTGAAAAAGGATTCAGACTCACAAACTGCAAATATTGGCCTGCCGAAAGACCTGGATGGGCTGCTATAGTTTCAAATGGCATCTCATAAACTCACAGAGCAGGGACAACCTGTGTGGCGTCCCGGTTGGTGTGTGACATGAATACTATAGTCTGCCAAGAAGCAAGTGTATCTGTGGGTTAGTACATGTTTACAAGGTCTGTGTGTAAAAGCTGGATTGTGGTTTCGATTGATACACAATTCCTCAGTCCTGTATTATTTTTTGAGACAGTTTAGGCGACAACTTCTATAAATCACATTGACAAGAGGACTCTGTGACAAAGCAGGTCGGCATTTTCACCATGGCGAACAAAATAACAGGTTTTGATGGAGTGAAAAGACAGGAAATAGTGAGCCAAGGGCTGAAGAGGACACAATTTGCTACAACGTTATACACATTAGGCGCTCTCCAACACATGCCCACAATAACATACTTACAGAGCAAAGACATACCAAAGTCTGGTGCACATATCAAACGTTACCTTTGAGACAATATATTCAGCTAAGGTTAACTATATGTGACTGTAGCTGCCCACTCTCTTTGGCTAGCGTTAGCCAGAAGAAGGTGTGTCTCTTTTGCTGCGCAGCGTTGCTAACAACCAAGGCTAACCATAGCTTTACTGGATGACAGGTTAGCTCTGACAGCCAGGCAAGTTTGTAAAATATCCCACCAACAGCACTAACGTACGCTTCCTGGCCAGTCTGACAACACTTTAAAAACCTGGCACTCGCTAACGCTAGCTTAACGTTACCTGCAGGACAACTTCGCTTGGTAGCTGGGCCGCCCGGAAAAGGTCAAGAACTCTCCCATTGGAAGCCACTTTTTTGGTGTTGTCCGTGTCGCAGTAAACGAACAAATCCGAGTAATATTTCTGCTCGATATCAGTCAACGTTAGACTTTCCATCGTAGTACCAATCGGACCTGAAAACCAGACTAGTTGGCTGTTGATTAGCCCTGGTCCAATGGCTGGGGCAGGATCCAAAAAATGGGCGAGACTTCAGGATCCCAACTTAGCTAGCGTTACTGCACTACTAGCTAACGTTGAGGGTAGCGGTAATAATGTTCACAACGCGCCGTGTAGACTTATTGTCGTCTTATCCCGCTCTCTGACAAAAATCCCTAATGCTATCTGGTGACAAAGGGAGCTGATCACCATTCAAAAAAACAAATCAGGAGTGCTTTCATGCAGTTAATCACTTAGTTAACTTGTTGGGCCAGCCAAGCCAAGTAGCAGTAACAGCTGGCTAGTTAGAGCTAACAGCTACCTTGAATCAAAGTCAGTGGCACTAAGCTAACTTAGCAGGTCGCAAAGTGCGTCCACCTCCTGAGCCTGGACATCTACCGCGTTGGCCCCAAGTTATAGCACTTCTCCCTTTAATCCGTTGTGGGATAATGTTTCTGTGTTTCGCAAGAAATAAATTCCTTTACGGGGCCGTTAGAAGTAAAGTTTCATGGTCTTTGGGCTCCTTCCTCTAGTAATCTTAGCCGCCATTCCTACCGCCAGCGTCAAGCCACTCGGAGTTAAAGTACAACGTCCGGTACGATTTTTCAAATTAAAGCACCAGTTTACGGGCTAGTCAACTATCTTACAATGATTTTTTTTCTCCCCAACCCCAAATTATAACATTTTTACTTGATATCTTCCTCCATGCCTGATTTGTGAGTATGACTGCAGTGACCAACCATGTAATGCAGGCAACTGCCTTCAGGGCCCTAGACTAGACCCAAATTATTAGCCTATACAAATTTTTTCAGTTTTTTTTACTAAATTGTAAATGTATTCGCAACTTGTACCAATAAAGCGCCACTCTCTGTCGTCGTCCTATGTCTCTTTCATGGTTGAAGCATTGTTACCTGTTACCAGTGGTTTAAATTAGGGTCCTTGAAGAGGTTCCAGAGGGTTTCCAGAAAACAGGGGAATCATTTATTTTCACTATAAGAAGTAACACAGTGACCAAAATGTATGGCTATTTTGGTCAAAGGTTTCATACACTTTTTGTAGCAAAAACATCTAAATGCAAAAATCCTATCAGATGGGGATCCATGGTCTAAATTGTGTCAGTTCAGGAGTCCTTGATGCAAAAAAATCAGAAAACCACTGTTGAAATTCACATGGTACATTTTCCTAAATATAGTAAGGGGTTAAAGGGGGCTCCAAAGCTTCCCCCTCCCCCAAGGGTCTGTAGAGGGTGAATCTGGCCATGATTGCATGATTAATTAAACTTGCTGAGTATATATATGACTGAAGATAAATGTAGTTCAACTGCACAGCTAACGAGGACATTTCTGGCATTTATTCAAAAAATACTATGCTCTTTGAAAAACACAAAATTAATGCTTTTGTTCTGAAGACAAACTCGACAAACTTTCGGTCTAATCTCAGGAGTTTTATCATTAGCTTTATGACTCGCGACGTCACTGGGCAACGGTCCTGTGAACGGTCCGACTCAGCGCGAGCTTGCTTGGCCTGAAGGTACCCGGATGAGTGATTTCAAAATAAAACCTTCACTGACGCACGACTGCTCCGATTGAGACTTTACAGTTTACTGTAATGAAAATACAGCCAGTAAAGAGAGAAATATGTTACACTCACAAGCGTTATTCAGGAGTAGGCAACTCACCGTTGTCTTTTTAGTGTTTAATACTATGTTAATATATTAGTTGTGTAAAGTTTTCAAATTTACAAAAAGCAAAATAAGCTGCTTAACCCCATTAACCTCTGACCCTCAACGTATGCAGTTTTCTTTATACTACCTGGCCCAGATTTTCTGTGTGGTCATTTGGTTGGTCATTCAAGACTATGAACCATACAGGGAAAAAAACTGAAATATAAAAGGCCTTAAAACTGAATTTTTGACACATGGGCCCTCTTAAAGATGGGCATTAAACTCAGGTATTCCTTTATTTTACCAGGCAAGTTAATTATGACCTTTATTTTAAAATAACGGCTTGGTAGAAGACCAGAAGACAAAGGCCCTTTGTAGGTAATGGGAACTAGGATTAAATAAAAATAACATAAACAACAGACAGAAGACAAGACAAGACAACAGCACAGTCCCAACAACAACAACTTTTAAAAAATAAATAAATAAATAAAAACAGGTACAAAGGAACCAAATGAAAGAAGAATAACAAAACACAGACAACAAATAATTTTATGAACAGTGCTCATGATAACAACATGATAGGCATGATAACATCTAAAATCTATGTTTGTTTAAAAGTTGGATGAGTCTTTGTCCATTAAACACGTGTTGAGTCTTTTTCTTAGGACTAGCAGAGGTGAGATGTGTCCTTGCTCCATGCCATATATGGGTCTCCGTACGAGTATTGTGTCACGATGAAGTCAGATGAGGCTTTTATGGTGCTTTCAAGTGTTATGGGAAATCTGACCACATATGAAACAACCTATGACAGTAATACAAAAAAACTTACATATTTACACTTTAGCAGAAGGTCAACTTGGACATTTTCTGAAGCTCTCAGAAAATTTGCTGACTGCAGAAAACTTTGGACTTTTTGTGCTTAGATTGTTTTTCCTTTTTTTTCAGCCTGTGAAAACTTGCATTTGTTTACATCACAGTGGGTTATATTTATGTGACACAAATGTAATATAACAATGCTGTTCATGTTACTTTTGTGTTTATTTATTTAGTTATTTTTTTACAAATATAACATTTGCACAACACAAATCTGGAGCAATGCACGTGAATAACTCCCATGTTTTTTCTTTAAACATTGTTCGATTACTCTTGTATAACTTGCATCTGTTTATTTCTTATATTTAACATCATCAACCCCTCTGCTCCCACGCACAGACTGTAAAAGGTCAAGCTAGTCTGATTCTGTGAATCTAAGTGAAATCCATATGGTGAACGAGCAGACACTGAATGCAGCAACGTTATCCACTGAAGCAGATTGATCAGCGAGTCGTCTATCATCTAATAAACATCAAGAAGAACTAGAAGGTAAATATGAGTGTTAATGTTACATTTAAACCGGTTTATGTTGACTTTCATTAAATAGTTTATTAACTCCGTTCAGTTGTCCGAAACTCACCAGTCCTCCCTCAGCAGGTAGCTTTTTTAACGCTTAACGTTAGATGCTAACGCTACCGGTGAGCCCATGTCTGCTGCTTACTGGGATATTTTATGTTGTACTGAAGTTATATAAAACATGTCTGAAATGTGGACATTATTCTGCAGTTATGATGGACTGCACATCTCTACTACGAATGAACAACAGCATGTATTTGTGCTTTGCGCTTGCTAGCTGGGAGTGCTAATCCACCATTTCCGCATTAGTCCGCCCTGCTCGTGTTGAAGCTTGTTAGGTTCATCTGAATGCTGCACAGCCATTTAAGGCACTCCTATAAAATGTATTGCTTTGTGTTTTTGTGGATGTTTGACATATGTAAATTGCATTTATATTCCGTAATGGGCATAACACCTGTTTTCTTGTAACATATCTCACCAATTTGGCAAAATTGGAGTTACATTGCTGGTAATAAACTATAATCGTGGGGAAGAATAAGAGCTAATATTATTTTCTGTTTGATTACCCTCTTGTTAAAAATTCGGCATACACTAAATTACCAATTAGCTCTTAATTGTAATTAAATAATTTAATAAATTCAAGGTCCAAGGCGCCCATAAAGTCAGTCAGGAGCATTTTATTGAAATAAACTGTGTTTGGCGGGTTAAGCCTATACCGAATTGAGTGATGTACTTTTATTGAAAGGACCCTATGTTTGAGAAGGCATTTACTTTTTCCTAGTAGCAACAGAACTTGAACATTACACAACTTTGAATAGGGGTTTGGTTTGGGGGCGTCTCGCAGGAGGGTGGCATTTGTCAGGAAATGCTCCTGTCCCACAGTGTATTTGATGCTTTAAACAAAACACACTAACAAGTCTATTTGTGGTTTTTCTTGATTTTGTTTTCTCTTCTAGAAACTATGAATGTCTCTCATGAAATAAATTTGCTGGTGCAGGAGATTCAGCGGCTGGGCAGTAAAAGTGAGTCCATGCTATGAGGATGATGTGTTGCCATGCAGTCATGTTGATTGGTAGTTTTAGCTCACAACTACTAATGCTGGAAACGTAAATAACCTACCAGGTCACACTGCCTCAAGAATATTTAAATCTTCACAACAGATGCAGTTCTACCTTTTCTCGGGAGTCAATGCAGTTATTTATTATGTGGATTGAACAGAAAATTAGTCTCTCTATCTGTAGTAGATATTAAAATCAATTTATTAATTTACATTTAGGCCTTTACAGCCTTTGTACTTGTATTTACTCTTAAAATAACTCATAGAATGTACAAGAGGTCCAGTCCCTCTGTCTGTGAGTCTTTCAGTATCTCAAACAGCTGTTAGGCATTGTTGCTGCTTTCATATTCATTGAGAATCTCAGACAGTTATGACATCTTCCACATGGTGACCATAATGATGTGCCAACAAACGGGTGGCAAATTTGCAAAGCCTCCTAGGGCAGAAGCGGTTAGTCAATTAATCGTTTAGCTGATCAAAAACAAAATAATAAGCAAAATTTTGATAGTGAATTTCATTTCATTTTTCAAGTTAAAATGCTCAAACATCCTGGTTTCAGCTTCTCAAATGTCAGGATTTGTGTCTTTTTTTCAGTGTCATATCATTATTAATTAATTAATTAACAAGCAATTTGAGTATCTCCATGGAAGTTTTCCCATTCAAGGAATTTGAATTGTTTTTTTGGGTGCAAAACATTAAACATAGTAATGACAAAAAATAAATAAATAAAATGTACCACAAAAGTCAAGAAACATAAATTGAAGAATTTACAATAACAATATGAAAAACTATACATAATAATAAAAATAAACAGAAGAAAACATCATCTTAGGCATTTAGATATTGTAATAAGTTGAATGATTTATCAGTAGGTCAAAATAATAATCAGCATATTGAACAATAAGAATATAAAGAAAATATTTGCAGCCCTAAAGCTGTCATTACTAGTGGCTACACTGATATAAAATACAATATTATCAGTAATTTGTCAAGCCAATTAAAAAAGGAATTGTACACTGTATCTATTCAGTCTTTCCTGCTAATTAACCATTTCAAATAAAAATGACACAAGAATAATTGCTCATTTTGGCTTTTCATTGTTCTTCCCATTCTGCCACCGTGTCATGAATGCAACAGAACATGCAGGTCTTTACTGTGGTGTTTCAGCACTTATTTTCTCAAAATGATCCTTCTCAAGTAAAACAGTCCTGGCAGCTGTCCCTGCTAATGCTAACTATTACCCAGTTTTTCAGGTTATTCCTGATGAACTGCTGCTCGTTGAATCTCTATTGTTTTATTATAATTGGGGCAGAGAGCTGGAAAACCAGTACAGTACAATTGACAAAACAGATTTGAGGCTTTTCCCTTTTAATGTATCCTGTTTACAAACAACTTTATGAATCCACATCAGTGGTTCTGAAACACCTGGAACCACTCCAAAGACCCCGGATGGTCCCTAAACCCCACTTTGAGAAGCACTGATCCGCACACTACTCTCTTGTTTCAGATGCCGATGGTCAAACCAGTGTGAAGTTTGGCGTCCTGTTTAATGACGAACAGTGTGCCAATATCTTCGAGGCGTTGGTGGGCACCCTGAAGGCAGCCAAGAAGAAGAAGGTGATCAACTTCCAGGGCGAGTTGCTTCTACAGGGTGTCCACGATAACACTGAGATTGTCCTGCTCTAAGAGTGAGGCCAAAGCTTGGACCAGATGGGCTTAAACGACTGTGGCTCGTACCGACCGTTAAAAATACTGCGCTTCTGCAGCGTGGTGGCTCGTCACTGAGCATCTGTTTCCAGTTATTCTCCTTCATGTACAAGGCTCAGTATTTGAATTCAAACCTAATTACCAAACAGATTAGATCAAACTGTACCAGCGGCAGGCTGCATATGATTTAATTTGATTTTACCAAGTCAAACAGAATCTCAAAGATGTATTTGAGATTTAATTTTAGCTTTTCAGGGGCTCAATAACAGCCACATTCATAGTTTCACATGATAAGGAAATGTTTTCTCTCTATCTCTCTCTCAGGCGTTGCTCTTTTATCAACCCACGGGTCTGACATGTCATTTTGATAAACTTTTAAGACTATAAACGCACAAATCAGGAATGTAATAATTTTGTGTAAAGCATTCATTTGGGTATTTTTACAGTAACTGTCACAACCTAATGCCTCTTTTGATGGTATCGGTGTCGGGATAAAGGACGCACAGAACAACATACTGGCTAGATTTAGCAACTTTGACAAACTTCAATTTTAATCGGAGCACTCTGATCTTGACCGATTGTTTGTAATGGATACTTGGTTTTTAAAACTGCACTAGGCAAATTCTCCGTATATCAGCCTTAAGTGGCAATAAGTCAAGTGTTGAGATATGTTTAATCTAGTGCAGCTTTAAGACAACGGGTAATGTGTGTCCACCAAATGGCAGTTCCATTTATTGTTTACACGAGCCATTTATACTACCTCTTGTGGACTTTGTAAGAAGGTGTTATTAGACCAGCGCTTTTGGAAATCTAAGAACAATTCCTTCATGGAACTTAAATAGAGAAGTGCATTTTAAGAAAAACTTTTGCACCTTTTTGTACTCATTTCAATCTGCTAGAGTTGTTTTTATTCCATCTTTTTATAAGCGGTCAATTACCGATTGTTCAGTGCTAAACAAACTCCAAAACGACTTGCCTTTCGAAAATGAAATAGTTGATGAGCAAATGGCGAATGTATTTCTTGTGCAATTTGTATTAGCGTGTAATTACAAGATGATTAGTGCCAAATGCAAAATATAAATTTGTTATATTTCTCAGGACCAAATCAACACAACCAAAATATGTTTAATTATTGTCCTGTGGCTGAAATTAGGTGTCTTACTTGTGACACAAGATGTGCATTTATAGTTTTATGAGTTTTTTTTATTTTTATCATTCTTTATTCTGTACTGTAGGTCAAATGATACTTGCAGGTCAGGCGTGACCACTTCACTTCCCACTGCCAAAGTAATCACTTGCTGGTGTTTTTATTGCCTGTTTTAAGCAAAGCTCCTTTTTGTTATTTCATTTTGCTGAAATATCATTGACAAACACTCCCAAGCTTTGTATGGAGCACCCCAAGGTTGGCAAATTAAATAGAAAAATAAGAAATTATAAAATAGATGATCATTTGAAGAAATACGGACAAACTATGAAATAAATCCTGAAACAATATATATATATGTTTTAAAACTCACTTTTTAGCTTTTCAGGTCAATTTTTAATTTAATTACAGCTTTTTTTGTTTCAAAATGTCCTTTTTCTGAATTCCATTTAATTTCAAAATGCCACAAAGAATCGGCACAGCGGACACAGCTATGTGACAGGCTGTTCACTTGTTCAGACCAAAACATCAAACCCAACTGGTTTGTCTTGATTAACAAAAACTTGGTGACGGAATGTGGCAAAAAATACATTTAGAAATAAAAACTGCTGCTATAAAATTTAAGACAAACCTTTACTCTAAAAAAAAAAAAGCATAATTAATTAGATTATTTAACAATGTAATGTTTACATTTCATATTTTGTCTGTATTTATTCATATAATTTATTTTCTAATATCTAATTAATTTATTTAATTTTGACCACTCTGAATCTCCATAGCTCTGGTAAGTGGCTGAAGCTATTTTGATGTGAGAAACCAGAAAGAACAAAAGGCTCCAAATGTTTGCCTGAATGTAATATCTACTTGGCAAATGTTGTGTTTATCAAACTCTTTCTACTTCTCATTACATTTTGGGCCTTTTGTTTACTACCGTCAGCACATAACTCTGTGTGAAATCACGCCTAATCTGTAAGTTTCAGACCCATTTCACACTGACTGCTGTTGTATCAGCCTAGCTAAATCTTTTAGGCTCAGGTGTTGGCTGGTTGACTTGAATTATATGATTTTTTTTTAAACATATAGGAGACCATTCACATGCTTTATGATTGTGTTTTAACAGCGTTGGTGACATAGATCTGTTGAACAATCTGTTGAAATCTAGAAAACCGAATGAGCATAATCATATTCTGTTTATGAGTGAAATTAAAATGTAGCCTTGAAAGGATGTGAAAAGTTATGTGAAATGTAATCATCAGAATACAAACAATAGGCTAAGTAGAAGTCTGAAAAGTTATGGAAACAGAGAAAAGCAAGAATGAGGAAGAAACATGCTGCTTGCATCACTGTCATTTTAGATTATCCTGCTGTTGTTGCACTGGAGTGAGTTTAAGATGCCTTCCTGAACATAAACAGTACTGTACAAGTCAACAGTAAGGAAAAGGAAAAAGTTATGATCAGAGCCAATACCTCGAGCCTTTTCTGTGAACCAGTGGGATGCCTGCATAATGTGTTCAAGAGCTTCATTACTGTCTTTTGTATTGGCAATAACACATTCCTAAACGAACAGTTCCTGCGACTATGGAATAAAATCTTTACACTTGAAGCCTTGAACCTGCTTTGCTGTGTGTTTTGTCTGATGACTCTAAATCTTTAAACACATTTGGTAACAACACTTGATTGGATATACTATATTTAACTAAAAACACTGTAGTGGCCATGGAAAGCGCAAGGAGCTTATTTTATTTTTATTACGCCTTTTCCGTTTTATTAATTCTTGTTAACATTTAAATATAGGCTACACTTTGGTTATGAATGGAGCAGATTTTTGTCAAAGTAGATATTACTCAGCTGCTTTCAAATCACAGTTCATGTATTTGGGTTACACTGTTTTTTAGGTGCCACTACGGTGTGATACGGTGCAGGTTAAGTGTGGTAACAGCAGGCAAACAAGTTGAGATATTACTGAAACAGGTGTTTGTGTGTGAGCCGAACTGGAGAGCAGCTGCTGTTACTTAATAAATTGATTTTAGTCATTTTTTGACAGGTTTGAATCTGATAAGCAAGATATCTTCGAACTTTGGCGTCCTGATCTCCTCTGGGAAAACAATTTTGTTTTTTGTTTTGTCTTGTGATAATTTTCTTTCATTATGGCGCAAAAAATATTTGGTTACATTTAAAAAACATTTACTGTTATACATGTACATTATTTTAAATTATGCTACCTGTTTATGTGCTGTTTTGTTGCAAAGCTCCAGTTACCTCTCAGGTATTTATTGCCACCCAGGCCGATGAAATATGTGATGTCATAACTGCTAATTAAGACAGTGGTGTCTCTCCACAGGTTTGTGACTCTTCTCACTAACTTCTGCTGAGTCTGCTTCTGCTGCTGCATTCAGGTACAGCAGGATTATCTGACACATCTGTTTCAGGTTACATTTGTTTTCATTTGATTTGTTTTGAAACTTGATTTTCAAGTTTTATTAGGTACTTTTATATATTTCAATTAACAGAAATTTAATTTTTATTTACATTTTGAAGAGATAAATTTTACTTGTAAGAGAGTTTCGTCAGTGGTTTCTCACTTTAGTAAAAGTAGCAATACTACACAATAGAAATACTCTATTACAAGTAAAAGTCATGCAGTGAATATTTAAAAGTACAAAAGTATTATTATCAAAATATACTTAAAGTACTGAATTTAAAATAATGCAGAATGGGCCATTATAGAATAAATATATCATTGGATTATAATAGGCTTACGTCACCTTAATATTGAAGCTGGTAATGGTGGGGATAATATGAATTAGTAATATGCCATTATTTCTTTCCTTGGTTTTATTTTGTATTATTAATCTCAATCCGCAAAGTAGGTGATCATGAAGTGGAGTAAAAAATAAAATATTTGCCGCTGAACCGTAGTGGAGTAGAAGTATAAAGTATCCGAAAATACAAATACGCAAATAAAGTATGTAAATTTGTAAAGTATGTAAATTTACTCCAGACTGGAATACCACCATAATGTTCGTGATCTTTAAACAAATACAATTACAGAATGCTTGTGTGTTTAAGTCTTGTGTTGATCATAAGCATTTGAAGCGGTCCGAAGTCCGAGCTTTCCCACAGGATATGAACGCAGCATAAGTGGTTGACGGCCAATGGGGGGGCGGGGTCCTGTGACGTCATGGGTGGAAGAAGACAGCGGAGCAGGAATCAAAACAAGAGACGGACACGCCTTCGTTCTTAAAGGTTATAGCAGCTTATTCCGTAGAACTGCTGCTGTCAGAGCTGCACAAAACCCCGCCTGTCGTCCACGAGGACACCAAAAAACAACAATTCAAAGACAACAAACACTGCAAAAAAACACTGCAGAAATGGAGTCCACAGAAATGTCAGACAGCGTTGACAGCAGCCGTTGATAGAGGTCGACAACAAACAGTTGACATCCGAATCCTGTAAAATGCCCAACCAGAAGAACAACAAGGGAAAGAAAAGCAAACGCACTAACAGTAGCGGAGATGAGCAGGAAAATGGAGCCTGTGCGGCCGCAACAGGAGGCGCGGCCGCGGCGGCTGCGCCCAGACATGAGCGCTCAAGTGGTAAGAGAGGTAACGGACACAGATGTAGAAGTTTAGTGATGCTGTCTTCTTGCAAGGGGAAGCCCTGTGTTGTCTGTGCGACTGTGACCTACATGCACTGCGACGTTGCAAATGGCACTCTTCCCCCTCCACTCTGTAGACCACGCTGTGCCAAACCTCGCTTTAAAACTGTATCAATTTAATGGCTCCTTGATTATCCGCAAATGTAGGCTGTATTGGTCGATCACGACTTGAGGCCTTGTATGAATGGAGTGGGTTTCGTTTGCATATGAACCAGCAAGCAGGCTAATGCTCGACTGCACTGAAATATCGGTATGTGTGTAATTCGTGTACACAGATATTGTAAGGCCACTGTGGTTTGTTTTGGTACAAGAACACTGCGGGAACCGCGGGCAAACAAGTTGAAATATTGTTGAAACAGGTGTTGCTTTGTGTGTCTGATGTTAGCTGAAGTGTAGCGCGATTGTTGTATTTTCGCAAATAGTCTGCAGTCTTGTCTTAACACGTTTGAGTTATACCCAATAAGCAATAAATCTTTAAATTGTCAGATTTCTGAATGGGTCTTGGCGTCCTGAATTCCTCTTGAAAAAAAACATTATCACATATGAGAACACATTCCTCGTGGTCAAATGTAGCCTCAGGGAGTCTTAGTGACACACTGCAGCACATCTTTGAATGTTATTACATCCACGTTACTGATCGATGGCTGTTACATTTGAAGTACAGGCTACTGTGCAGGCCGCAGCTGTCTTTTCCTGACACGCACCTTGTCCACACAGTTTTTGGTCGTGGCCTTCCTCAAGGGTAATACTAACACCTCACCGCTTGTCTGCGCACTGAAGTTTAACTTCTTCACCTACAGACTTCTTGCTCTTTCAGATGTGTCACAAATTTGGTTCAAAACAAACTTGGATTTGGAAAAACAGCATCAGGGCATATGTAGGTTGAGTCTGAGTCATTTTTATTACATTGTTATGACACTTAAAATGTACCCTATTGTGCCTTTATAAAGGAACAAAACATGATGATGTATTCATATTTGTTTTTCAAGACCGTAAAATCTATTTTTAGTCATTATAGTTGGCATCCTAATGTAGTAGAGCTGCAGCAGAAAACTAATTGGCAACTATTTTGATTATAATTAATCAAAATAAAATTTTTTCAAGTAAAAATACCAAAAAAATGGAGGGTTCAAGCTCCTAAAATATGTAGTTTTGCTGCTTTTTCTTATCTTAAATTATAGTAAAATGAATTATCTTTGGGTTTTGGACTGTTGGTTTGGCAAAAAAAAACAGTCTATTTAGATTATGTTGTAAAATGTAGTAGTAGCAGTAGCCCTAAATAAAATGTAAACATATTTCCTTTTCAGAACAGTTGTGAAGTATATAGTTAAGTCAATTAAGAACATATCTTTCTGTAGCTGTTGTTTTTTCTTGGGTTTCTGTATCTAACCAAGATTCATTTAAATGTTCATTCAAATCATTCAAGTTGAACTATGAACTATGTGTAGCACTTTATTAATGACTAAGATGATGCACAGCTTTAAAAAAAAAAAAACAAAACAAACATGGGTAAGGAGGGAGGGAAAAAGCGCTGACAGTGTACCGGAAAAGGAAGGAGGAAACTATCCCCCTACACACACCCACAGTGTTTTATCATGAGCCACTTCTTTTAGAGACTGCTTGCCCACATTTGCTTGAGTCACATCCAGACTTGACAATTGGCAGGGCTTGAATAGAGCTGCTCAGCTGCTCACAGGCTTGGGTGGCCTAGTTGAATTTCATAAATCCATGGTGAGGAGGCAGCAAGGCCACTGAAATCACTGTTTAAACATTGTCACCTCGTGTTGTGTTGTTGGTACGTGATGAAGATGATCCCGCTAATGTAACTTATGGTGCAGAGACGGCTTTAATGGCACCGTAATACATTATTTCAATAGTCAAGGAAAATTCACGGCCATTTTGCTAATCATTTTCAGGACAGCTCTATTATTGATTGATCTCTTTAGAAACAAGAACATTGTTGAAAATGTCCATCATAGTTTCCCAGAGCTGAACGTGAAGTCTTTAGATGTTTTGTCCAGCCAACAGTAAAAACACAAAGGTTTTCACCATGTTAGATAAAGAAAAGCAGCAAATTCTTCATTTGACAGCCTGAAATCATTGACATTGTTGCTTAGAAAATTACTCCATTATCAAAAGTAGTTGTTTTGTTAATTCTCAGTGATCATTTCATCTATTTTGTTTTTGCTTTTCTTTGTTTTGTAGCACTGTAATTTGAATATCTTTGGGTACAAGCATTCTGAAGTCTTGACCTTTGGATCTGATAAGTTGCATTTTTCACTACTATTTTATGTACTAAAAGCGTAATCGATTAATCATTTGCAGCCCAAGGGGACTAAATCAGGCTTTTGGGAAAAATGTGTGAAGGAAACACAACAAAATAATCTTCCCTCCGACTGTCACATTTATATCAAATATCCTTAAAACACACGCGTGTCACCGTGTAAGATTTGATGTGAATATTAGTGAAATCAAATATGGAAGAATGCTTATAAATGTAGGAAGCAAGTAATTTTCAAGTGCAAATGGCAACTGTTTGCTGGTTCCACCTTTTCAAATATGAGGAATGTTTGACTTTACTGTGTTTTATAGCAGCGTTAATTGAATATGTTTGGGTTTGGACAGTCGCTCAGACAAATCAAAAATACATCCTTTCATTGTGAACATTTGAAGACGTCGCCATGAGAAGTATTTTTTTTTTAATTTTTGGATGTTTAAAACAATGGAAAAAATAATAAGATGATGAATTGATAATGAAAACAATCCTTAGTTGCTGCCATAAATTGAATATATGTAGTCATTTTAAAAAACTGTTTCTGACATGTTATAGACCAAATGATTAATTGATTAATAAAACAATTGACAGAGAAACAGAGAATGAAAATAATCATCAGTTGCCAACTCACTCAGTCAAATAGAAGTGAATTAATCTTGATGTTGTGGGAAATTGTCATGAGAGCACAACAAAATCATCCTCCTCCTGTCTTTACTCACTCAGAGTCCAAGTGTGCGACCCCTCTCGGCTGCAGCTTGGGCCGTCCCATCGATCTGGAGAAGGACGACTACCAGCGGGTGCTCTGCAACAACGAGCTCTGCCCTTACGGCAACTGGATGCATCTGCAGTGTTTCTACGAGTGGGAGAGCTCCATCCTCGTCCAGTTCAACTGCATCGGCCGTGCGCGTTCCTGGAACGAGAAACAGTGCCGGCAGAACATGTGGACCAAGAAGGGCTACGACCTGGCCTTCAGGTTCTGCTCCTGCCGCTGCGGCCAGGGCCACCTAAAGAAGGACACCGACTGGTACCAGGTGAAACGTATGCAGGATGATCGCAAGAAGAAGCCATCTGAGAGGAGCACAGGAAGGAATGGGTCCAGTGGAGGGGCAGCAGGGCCCGGGGACGGGCTTTTTGAGGAGCCCAAGAAAAGCAAACTGCCAGGAGGAGCAGTAGGAGGAGGAAAACTATCCCACAGAGCCTCAAGTCAGGAGTTACCTCGGAGACAATCAATGGACCGTCAGAACTCTTCAGAGAGAGGAGCAGCAGCAGGAGGAGGACCCTTTTGTCTGGGTCCTCCTCTGAAGTCTCCATGTGACTCCCCGGGACAGTCTCCTCCCACTGGTTTCCCTTTCTCCCCCACCGCTGTCCTCGGAGCTGGAGGAGCAGGATTGCGAGGTTCCCGTCCGCTGGGAGAGTTCCTCAAATCAGCCGTCCACATGGACCCTCAGAGGAAACACCTTCTGGTCGGGGGAGCTCTCGGTCGGGGCGGTGGCTGCTCGATGGGGGCCTCCGGCGGTGGAGCTAACCTCGACCCCGGGTCTGTCCTCCCCCTGCCGCTGTCCTTCGCCCTCCCGCTCCACCACCGGCTCACCTCGGGCAGCGTGGGTGACGGCACACACTCTCACCCAGTGCAGTTCCTGAGGAGGCTGGACCTCTCGGAGCTCCTCACCCACGTCCCTCGACATAAACTCAACACCTACCACGTCCGCATGGAGGACGATGCCCAGGCGGGCCAGGGAGAAGAGCTGCGCAGGTACATTGTAAAACATTATAGGCTGGTCCAACTTAAAAACAGAAGTTTCCCTTCTGCATTAAAATGTGTGTTTAAGCTGGGGAAGGCATTTTCTGTGGAAATTCTTCTTTCCATCCCGACAGCAGTCAAATAATCAAGAGCTCTGTCACAAATGTGAAAGAAATTCAGTATGAAGGCAACATGCGGGGCTTCTCTCGGTGACCTTGTTGTTCATTAAACTCATCATTTCAAGTCAGAAATATTCATTCGGTCAATATTATTTTAGAAAATAGTAAATCGCAGTTTTCCCGAACCCAATGTGTATATTAAAAATGTTTGTTTTGTCCAACCGAGATCCAGTACAAAACAATTTGTGGTTACGAGTGATATGACATAAAACTAGAATATTTAAGTTTAATTAACTAATATTAAGTAAAATTTGAAGTCAAAAGTTTAGTTGATTTCACTGAATTCCTGAATGATGTTTTACAGTGTAGGTCCTCTGGGACATTTGATTTCTAATGCTTGGTGAAAAAATTGGTTCTAATAGATTGTTACATTTTACTGTAGCTTATACTTCATGTGTTATAATAAACCAGATGTGTCTTTTTCTCAGCCCTGTTCAGTCACGTTAATTGTCAAATATCTGATAAATACATACGTCATAACCACATAAGATTAATCAGACTATTAGTGAATTAATATATTAAAGATAGCTTACGATTGTAGGAAAGCAACTGAAATCTTTTTACAGGTAACATAGGTTAAAAAAACACATGAAAGACAAAAAATTATCACCACTTTAGCTTTTCTGAATCTCAATCCATATGCTGTTTGAATAACACGGCAATTGAAAGTGTTGTACATAAGACATAAAAGATGCCTTTTATGTCTTATGTACAACAAGAGACAAGAGAAAATAGAAAAATTCAGGAAGTAAATATTAATTATAAGTTAAACATAAACTAAAACTAGTGCAATGCAAGATATGGATGAATAATTCCAATTTTTTTTTAATAAAAGGCAGTATCAAACAGAAAGTCTTGAGTCTTAAGTCCAGATATTCGGTGCATAAAAACTGAAAGCTGCCTCGCCATGTTTAAATGAAACATAGCTGTGTGAGTTTGATTGCTAATTTTAAGATTTAATGCAGTTTTTTTACAGGATTTAACAACAAACCTCTTCTGTGTTTATTGTAGAATTGTTGTCAAAAGATGGTACAGTTATTTGGACCCTCCTGTTTATTTATGTGAAGTTTACATCCCGTTTTATTTAAATATATAGAATCATTCAGCTCATTGTTTAGCTACAAAGACACAATTTCATGCACAAATGTAGACTGACAAAAAACTGTCAAACTGAGGAAACTGTCTAATTCCAAATTTGTACTTGACAACTGATATTTTTCTGATCGTCAGATTCTCAAAAGACCCACTCACAGGATCGACTGTTTCCATTTAACACAACTCAGCCTGTTTGTAACGACAACTACGAAAAAACGTACCAAAAAAGCATGTAAAATAAATCTGCCAGATGTTTTCAACATGTTGCACACTCTGAGTCTGTCCATGTTGTCCTACAGGTTTATTTTGTCAGCCCTCAGTGCGAGCCAGAGAAACGTGGTCAACTGTGCGCTGTGCCACAGAGCGCTGCCTGTATTTGAACAGTTTCCTTTGGTGGACGGGACTCTGTTTCTCAGCCCTTCACGCCATGACGAGATTGAGTATGACGTCCCCTGCCACCTTCAAGGTCAGACCTGGTTTCAATATCATGTCGCGAGACCTGAGGTTATTTTAAAATTGCTGTTAGTGTATGCAGTTACTGCAGCTCAGAATGGTGCAAATATTTTGTACATTTGATTCACAAATATATAAAAAAAAGTTGATGGTCTATGGTTGGTCCTCCTCTTTGGTCCAAACTTAAATATCTCAACAACTATTGGATGGGTGTGAAATTTTGAACAGACATTCGTGGTTCCCTCATCCCAGAGGATGAATTCTTCTGACTTTGGTGATCCTCTAATTTTTCCTCTAGCGCCACCATGAGGTAGACATTTCTGTTTTTTGGTGAAAGTTATTTGGATTGCCATAAAATTTGGTTCAGAGATCCATGTTCCTCTCAGCATGATTTGTTGTGAGAATCAGATCAACTTTATTGCCATTTATTATTATTACCTTTATTTGCACGTACATAGAAATTTGCTTTGGTGACTTGGTGCATAACAACGATAAAAAAAAATGAAATTGACAATATATACAAAATCTAAAAGAAAAATAAAGACCATGCAATATGGCAGTTATTTACATGTGTGTCAGATTTGTATTTTGCGTACTGTAAAAGGGGGATGGGGGATACAGGGAGATGAGAGTCAGTGAAAATTGGGGTCAGCTGCAGACGGGAATAAAAACTTCTTGTGGCGTGACGTTTTGGTCCTGATGGACCGTAGCCTTCTTTGTGTCTGTGGTTGGAGGGATCAGCCACAATCTTTCCTGCTTACCTCAGTGTCCTGGAGGCATACCGATCCTGGAGGGATTGTAGATTGCAGCTGATCACCTTTGAGAGCGAATGAAACGCTGCAGCCGGTATTTGTCCTTGGCAGTGGCGGCAGCGTACCAGATCGTGATAGAGGAGGTGGGGATGGACTCAGTGATGGGTGTGTAGAAGGGCACCATCATTGTCTTTGGCAGGTTGAATTTCCTCAGGTGCCGCAGGAAGTACATCCTGTGCTGGGCTTTATTGGTGTGGAAGCTAAGGTCCTGGGGGATGATGATTCCCAGGAAGCGGGAGGACTCCACAGTGTCGACTGGGGTGTCTTCCTAAAATCCACAACCATCTCCACTAATATAATTAATATAAATTTAGTGATCCTTTAACTTTTCATCTAGCGCTGTCATCTGGTAAAAAAATTAAGAAGGTGAACATGGTAAACCTGCTTAACATCAGTGACAAGCCTGAGGCACCAGAAACCAAAATTAACATTTGTGATTTATATAAAACATGTTAATACTTTTTAAACTATGTTCAGTTATATGTTTGCTCAATTATATATTCTCGTTCCTAAAAATGCTTTAACTGTGTTAATTCATTAATATGCCCAGTCCATACTGTGTATATAGACATAAAATGTTTTCTGCTGGCTTCTGCACAGTCCAACATGAATGTGAATTAGGACAGTGGCCGCGTGAAGCTTCTTTGATGTGCTGGCCACAAGCTTTGATATGTATGGGCGCTGATATGCATCAGTATGAAAGGATTATTTGTTAAAATTTTCATTCTCCTGTGGTGGCAGAATAACATATTGAATCATGCAGTACAGTGAAAAAGAAGTTTGATTTAAAAAAAATTGGTCAGTCTGGATGTTACATTATTCAACGGATGTTAATTGTTTTGACTTTTTTCCCGTAAGAGGGTAAATTTTGGAGCTTGATTTTGTCTTGAGAAAATGGAACTGTATGGGGTTTTTTTGTGAGCAAGTTTACAGTTTATTTTATAACACAAATTCACCGAAAAACACACCACAACACCATAATCACAACTCTCTTGTGACCAATTTTGGACTGTGTGAGCCACATTGTGTGTTCTCCAATACCTCAGTAGGAGGAGGTTTAAAGCTCTACTTGGGTAGCAAAAATATATGTAAAAAAAAGAAACAAGACCTTTTTGGCACACTGGGAGTCATTCACACAGGAGTTGCACAGAGCTGGGAAAGTCTCATATTTGTGCTTTCTAGGCAGTTTTTTTAGTAAATGTAATCACTTCAATTATATGCATCATGATAATATGTAAAATAAAACTTATTTATGGACAAGCTTGCTGCCTGTCCAGTATCACAGTCACACACACTACCCTGGATTATATACTGCAATCTGGAGTTTGTTATTTTATTTATTTGGCTGCATAACAACATATTCTGTCTTGAAAACAAACTGACTGACTTATTATTTAGTAAATTTAATACAAAACTATATTTCTTTATTTCCAACAGGCAGGTTAATGCACCTCTACGCCATCTGTGTAGACTGTTTAGAAGGCGTCCACAAGATTGTCTGCATCAAGTGCAAGTCACGCTGGGACGGGAGCTGGCACCAACTGGGCACCATGTACACCTACGATATACTGGCTGCTTCGCCTTGTTGCCAGGTAGAAACACTGATCTCTGAGGCGCATTAATGAGCACTTTTCTTTAAAAAGTTAGCTTTACTTTGTGTATTTCAGGAGAGCAAGGATTCCTCTGACAATTAAACGTGTCATCCTTTAAATGAGCAGTGAAACCAAACAGTTGTGATCTCCAATGTTCAATTCATTGTTTTAGTTTTCCTGCTTGTAATGTTACTGTTGTGGTTCAGTGTCACTGCTCTCATGGACCCATTTTCACCCACTGCAGGCAGCTGTTTTAGTGAAAAAGCTCTAATAAAGCCACAGCACGCTACCTGTCCAGCCTCAAACAGAAGACAGACACAGTTAGCAACTAGCTGGTGAACATAGCAGAATGTCTAGCCACTAAATAGATATTTTTGGTTGGTATAGATATGCACAGAGCTAAAAGAGAGTGATTTATCGGGTAGCCAGAGACAACTTCAAATGAGCGCTAATGTTGCTCCGTATCTGCTAGATGTGTAAATAACCAGCTTTTTGCTAACATCCCCTAAAAGGTATGAATGCTAAACTAGCTGTCAAGGGGCTCATATTTTACAATCCAGTACAGCAGATACTAATAATGAATAATTTCACTTTTTACAAAAGAATTATGACAGAAACTCACTCTGGGGAAAAACTTCAAAATCATAGATGCTACTGAAACAGGAGACAGACAAGCAACTTTCTCTGTTTTGCTTTTAGTTTTTAACTTATGAGTTACAAATTGCTTTTTGTTACTAGCTGGTTTCTGGTTGCACTGCTGAAACTTAAAGGGTCAGGGTATTACTCAGGCTGTGAATACAGTTGCATAGTGCCCTCTGTGATTCTGGAGGAGCTCTCCAAAATAACCCTGATGTCATTAATGTCACTAAAAACCTATTCAAAAATTTGAATATCGTGGAAAAGTTCATTTGCAAGCTGCAGAACCAGACTGAGAAATTCAAGACTCAGGAAACCGCAACAGATGATTTGAGTTGATTAGCTGATTAGAGCTCTTCTCAGGTCGACATTTCTGTATAATAAATTCTTTATTTTAAAGTTCCAATACATTTTGACATGATTTTTATTTCTATAAGCTGTAAGCCGTAATCGTCAAGATTAAAACAAAAAGAAAGGCTTAAAATATTTCACTATTTTGTAATATATCATCTAGAATATGTTACAGTTTTACTTCTTGAATTAAAAGGTATCAATCCTTGTAAATATAGTTAAGATTTAGTTTTGTTTATAAGTAGTGCATACATGTAGAAAAGTGTGTTTCCCCATGAAAATTATTCATGCAGTTTAGGATGAATGGGAAGTATCTGATTAAATCTGTTATCAGCGTAACAGTTTGTAATTTGAAGTTTATTGTGTTATATTTGTGAAAAACATTTTGATTTTAAAGTGTCTAGTCGGATGTGTCGAACATATCCCATTACCTCTTTTACTAAATTGTTGAATTTTATATATATATATTAGCAAGCCATGAAACAGTTACAGCCGGCATTTATTGTGTTGAAATATTTAATAGGGCTGAAACTTACAATTAAATATATTCTCAAATATTCCTCAAATATATTCTTTTGTCCACAACCCAAATATATTCAGTTTACTTACATACGGAAGCAAAGTAACCAGAAAATATTTTATTTCCAATTTAGAAGCTGAAATCACAGAATTTGGATGTTTTGCTTTGAGAAAGGATTCAAATCAATTATCAAGTAATTGGTGATTAATTTAATAGGTGACGACTAAAAGATTAATCGACTAATCATTGCAGCTCTCATATTTAAAAACTATTATCTCTCTTTGTGGTGAAATCATTTTGATTATTGTGATGCGGAAATCTCCATTTAGCAAACGCTTACCTAATAACAAGGCTAAGTTTGAACAGCAACAGCACAGTTGATTCACCTATGCAGTGTTCCCCACAGCTGTTGCACGTGATATCACGCACCTGTCCTCCATCCACTGATAAACACTATGAGATGCAGTTCAAAGCTCAGACAAAAGCTAGCAACTGGACCTTTGAGTTTGTTTTACACATCTTGAACTTCCACACTCAAACATTTAATTCAGTGTACTGTTACCTGACCTGCGTCCTCTCCCCTCCCTGTGTATCCTCAGGCTCGTCTCAACTGTAAACACTGTGGGAAGCCCGTGGTGGACGTTCGAGTTGGGATGCAGTATTTCTCTGAGTACAGCAACGTCCAGCAGTGCCCTCACTGTGGCAACCTGGACTATCACTTTGTTAAACCTTTCTCCTCCTTTAAAGTACTCGAGGCTTATTGACAAATGCTGTTCATGCATGCTAGTTAAGCTGCTTTTGATCCCATTTGTATTCTAACACAATCTAGGAAAGATTTTATTTTTGGGCCTTAAGGTGGTTTTATGTTTTAAGTTCTCTCTCTCTTGATTTCGTTTTTTATGTACAGGAAAAGTATGACTCTAGTTAAAAAAAAGTTCCAAGACAGTATCTCTGCTGTTAGAGAAAAGTGTTGATAAAGTGTGAAACTGACACATCAGTCAAACACATTTATCTGTGACAAGTGAATGTATCTGTATGCCAAATTTGCTTTTATTTTTTACCAAAAAAATGAATCTTGAATAAAGAAGAGAAAGATGTACATTGGTGTTGGTTTGATATCTTCATCCCATCTAAAAAACGTCTTTACAGCATTGTTGACAAGAGTGACTGCCTCGTCAGTGCAATTCTAAAGAAACAATCATCCTTTAGCTCTAGATGGACAAAAATCAGTGAAATCCAAAGATGGGCATAGATACAGCAAAATGTATCTCGTTACAAAATACCCCCTCAAATAAATGTATCAAAATAAAATACAAAATTCTGGCACCAGAAAATATCTCAAAATAAAGTACATTTTATATTTTCAAAACACAGGAAAATACATTTGTAACATTGGACATTCTGGAATTTGTACAAAATAAATGTGTCCACAAATTTCAACCCTACTGGAAGAAAGAACATGAAGTTCAATGCTACTGTATATAAGCAAAACTGTATAAACAACAAAAAATACTGAAAATAGTCTTGTACAGTATGTAGAAAGCTCTCGGTTCAATCCAAATACACTGCTGTTGAGACCAACCCACTAAAATAAGTAGCCTATTTAGTTGCCTTTAAAAACAAACTTTTCCAGTTTTAGCCGACCTTGTGAGCAGATGGAGTATTACTCCTGCAGATAACAGTCTCTCGAACGGAGCTGAAGAAGGGTGGGTGGTGTTAAATAGATCCACATCTCCTGTGCTGTTCACAGTAGACTGCCGGGTTTATAAGTTCATGTGTGTGTGGAGAAAAAAAAGCAGTGTATTCATCACACCGGTTAGAGTTACAGACGAGTTAAAAAGGAAAAAGCTGAATATATTGCTCGCATGCTGTGTGACGTGTATAAAATGCTAAGAAGTCCCAGCTGACCTCAGTTTTGGATCAAGATAGAAGGAGGACAAGATCTGGGTGATTTTATTGTATGTGATTAAACATTTCTATCATGTCTTCCAGAATGAAATGCCACCATCCACAGGGCACGAGGGGTCACTGGAGGGTTTGTACGAAGATTATGTGAATCATATGCTATCAAGAGTCATTAGTTCTCAACACAGTTTAATATCTATGTGAGATTTTGGGCCAAAGTGTTCTCCATTCTCCTTCACCATCATCCAACACCAACTGAGGTAACATCATTCAGCACACTCCGTGTCATTACAGTGCAATGTAAGCGGGACAATGTCCTCAGAAGTACAGTACTGTACAATATTGTGTGTGTTTTTGCAAGTTTGTGCCTTCGTTCATTACAAACACTGGAGAGATAGGACAGGAAATGAGGGAGAGAGGGATGCAACAAAAGGTGATTTAAAAACGAAGCCTGTGATCGGGACCTTCACTTTAGACTTTAGGTAACATGTGACAGTGAAAGTAAAAGTCTAAGGCAAACAATATGATTGGCTGTTGTAGTACAGCTATATTGGAACTGAATAGTGTTCAGACATTGCGCCCCATTCTTTAAAAACAAAGGTCTTTACTCAGCACATGTTGGTACCAGTGTTGTTCTGCCACCTTCTGAACAGACAATGCTTTAAGGGGTTGTCTCTGACACACGTTTCCACCGGCGCCTTCATGCAACAACTCGCCTCTCACAAGTTTTCCGACTGGTCTTTGAGCCAGACTTCTGTTTCTGGTTAAAATCAGCGGGAGTCACTCTTAGGGATCCTTTCCATGATGTTGTCAGACACCACTTATAAATATCTGAGCCTGTCAGTGGCAAAAACAAGTACTTTTTCTAGACGTAATTTTGACAGGTAAATTGCCCTAAAGGAACATGTTGCCGCCACTGCAGCCAGTTTGCAGCTTCAGTGGCTGAAGCCATCTACTGCACAGATTCCAAAATTACTCTTTTCAACCCCAAAATATGTGAAAATAGGGCCCAGGTTTTAAAATACTGAAATGACCCTTTAAAAAGGACTAATTGTTCATCCCTTTTTATCTTTATAATACACCAAACTCTGTTAAACACCTACATAATACACTCCAAATAGAGCCTGATTAACATACTTACACCAAACTGTGACATTTAAGCGTACTACAATTTGCTTTGTGAAATTGTTTTATTTCCATCAGATCACTGCTGTATAGAGCCCTCTGTCGTGTCCATGTTGCTAACAGGGGAAGTTGTGCTCTCAGCGGCTGTCGAGCTGGATTTGGCAGACTGCGAAGCTGCAGTCTTATTCTTCTCTTTTTGTGACAGTTCCTTTGCTGAAGGTGGTCGGAGGATGCACATGGCTGCTTGACCGTCACGTATGGCCTTTGGCTTGGAAACAAATCCTACCATTACCTCCATTTGTTGCACTATCTGCTCCAGATTTGTGTCCTGTGGAAAAAAGAAAAAAAAAACACACTAGCGTTTAATACCTGCTATGTACAGTATAGCATGTTGAACAAGAAAGGATATTCGTACAATTGTCCTCCCCCATTAAATAACCGTGACAGTCAACAGTGACGTTCGGGAAAGTGGCATCAAGAGAAGGTGTTGAGACAGAAAGGGTTGAGAGCTTGACTGACCTTAGTGGTAAGCAAAGGTCTTTTCTTTTATGCTGAGTTATTTGATTGATAAACCTCACCCACTGAACGTAACATACAAAATATACCATAACGTAACATGTTACACAGCATGAAAAGTTACATAAAAATACAAGTATGTAAATGCTAGAAAAGCATTTAGCTCCCAGTATGAGACAGGCCCTTATTAGAGCCTGTCTGATACCGGCGGGCGATACCAATATTTGAAAGTTTTGAAATCAGATATCAAATATAAGGGCTGATATTTTTGCCTGCAGGTGCGCTGCATGCCGGCTTATTAATGATGTAGTCTATCAGCCTACTGAAACCAACATCTGTACACCAGAGTCTACTGTTGTTTACCTGATACATGACTTGCAACGTAATAGGGTACCAGTTTTTTTACTATTTACTATGACATTGTCCGATGGAAATTTTGTAGACAAAATATAGCTGTGATGATATATGCAAATGTTTTATATGGGAAAGACTTTCTGTAATGCGCACAGAGACACTATTATGAACCTGTTTCAGTGGAAAGAGGACAACACAAAGTCTGTAACAGAAAACATGACGGCATTTAAGTTTATTGACAGATGCAACAAAATTTTTATTCTTATAAAAAGCAATTGTTCAAAAAGTCATAGATTTGATTCTGTCAGCATTCTTTTTGAGGGTCAAGAACTGATATGTGATGAATACTCACTGCATATCCAGACATATTATGTTGAAATTCACAACTCATACAAAGTAAAGTAACAAAATTTGCAGTTTATACTACTTAAATTTGTGAGCAAGTCATGTGCACCAGTTGCTTGAGAGTTAAGGTGCTCACCATGAACCTTTCATCTGGTGTATAAGTGTATGTATATATGTACATAAAAAACTATATATTATTTTATTTTATATGTTACCATATTTTAATATACAATTAATTATATGTTGTGTGTGTAGCATGAAGGGACTACAAATTTTGTTTTGTTACGCAGCCTTGTGCTGTATAATGACAAATAAACAACCTTGTACCTTCATCTCTCTACTGTCCTGACATAATAAAGGCAACAAAAACAACAACCCTAAAACAAATCATTTAGAAAATGTGAGCTTTCTTTCTCACCAGGTTGACTGCAGGTGCCCCACGTCCTGACCGCAGAGTAATTCTAACATGGTGCTTCTTCTCCAGCCAGCTCTCCACTTGCTTCAGCTTGGTGACGAGGTCATGATCTGCGATGCCAGATGAAAAGGTGAGCTCTTTCACCTGGACAGGTGCTGTGGAGAGAATATAGCCAATCCCGTTTTATATGATGCGTTACATTACGACGTGTTTCACATTCTGTGTATAAAACGTTTTAACTGTAAGATCTGTTGAATACTGAAGGTCCTGAGATGAAACTGACTTTCTTCACAGGACCTTGTTTAAAGAAATTTGACTAGATCCCAAAAGGTACATTTTTAGTTAATACCTCAAATTTCTCTGGGACAAAGGTGATTTCAGAAAAAGGATCTGTACACTGAACAGAACAACAGAGAGAACAACAGCCTCAGCTTTTAAGGTTTTAATGAAAGTATATTCCCTGAGATCCAGATCTGGTTACAAAAAAGTATGGTCTGCAAATTGTAAACAGCTCCCAATCTGTGTACATATAGTGACAACTGGAAAATTTTGGTTTCAAGTGCAACACTCTTCATCAGGCACTTGTTCCAGTTAGATTTACATCTAATAAAACAGTGCTTCCAAACCTTTTTGGCTTGAGACCCTTTAAAACAAAAGAAAGCCAACTGGCACCTCCAAAGTTTATTTCTATTAGCTGTACGCATTTCAGTGATTTTTACCATCTCAAACTGTTGAATTTGAATCTTTTAGAGCACAGAAGACGTAAAACCTCTAAGCAAATCATCTTGACCACTGTATTGTATGTGCTAGGACACCACATACCTGTTTTTGCTTTCTGTTTCTCTCGCAGTTTCAGCTGCTCTTCGTGGATCTGTTTGCCGCTCATCAGCCGGTAGACGGGGGGATCTTTGTGTTCGCTGAGCAGCACCAATTTGAGACCCTGCTCGTCCATGATTCTGATCACATCTGCACGGTGCATGGTGCCCAGGTTTTCACCTGTGTCACTTATCACCTGTATCTGACGGTGCGGGATCTTGCGGCCAACAGCGTTGATTGTGCCATGAGTTCGGGGATCCTGCTTTTTTTTCTTGGGTGCAGGAGTCTGTTCTGTGTCGTCTACAGCGGTGGAGAATGGAGACCATCTCCAGGAGGAAGCAATGGCGTTAGATCTTTCACTGCATATGCTTAATCGAGATGCTGCTGTCCAGTAGCCAGGGCGGCCGCCATACACACCTCTCACTGCACGGCTTAGCATCCACCTCACACAACCTGCAGACATGTTCTAGATCAAATAAAAAGATAACAAATGAGCTTTCAGTTGATTTACATGAACAGCGTGTTTCAGGAAAAGGCTATTACTGAAAACAAAATGCATTTTATTTTTACTTTATTTTATCCTAATCTTAGAGTTAAGCATTTCCTGAAAATGTCTGCTGAACACGACAGATGTAGATTACAGTACATATTTGCATAAAAGGCATTTTCATACATAGCTGAGTTTTTGCTGAATGCCTACTATCAAAGTATGAGATCGTTGTGTGTTAAATTTGTTGTTGTTGAAACAAATACATAAATGTACCATACCAGGTCTGCTATCCTGGTGGTTTCTCATGCCTCTGTAGGTAATATAAGCAGTGTCTTGTAAGCCAATGTGGACTGGGAACTGTTAGGTGTATGGCTCTTGAATAAAATAAATTATTTTAAAAATTAAGTAACTTATTTTCTGACAAGTTAGGCAGACATGGTCTCATATTTTTTCTCCAATAGTTGTCATTTTCATTGCTGCATCATTAGTGTCAGTTAATATCATATTATAAACATAATGCATCAAACGCCAATTCATGCAGGTGTGAAATAATTTTCCATTTTCCCCAGCCACCAGCCTCCGTTAAAACATTGGCCAATTAAAAGTATGCCTTTCTTATCTTTCTCTGCACACAATACAAACATCATAAGTAAGATGAAATAAGGCTACTTTTCGAACCGTAAGGGTCCACTGTGATATTCGGGATACCCCTCATTCCCATACTTTTAAAAGTTTTACACTTATTCACATTTAAAATAAGTTGGATCACCTGTCATTCTGCAGCGTCTGCAGCTAAAATATTGTGTTCTGCAAACAGAATGTAAAAGCCAACACTCAATTGAAAGTTCATCGGTAAAGTTATGCCGAACGGATGAACAAACCTCATTAATTCATAAAATGCACTTCAGTAAATGCATCGGTTTGCACTGGGTGTAGAATTCATATGTAAACGTGAAACTGTAAGGCTTTAGATGGGAGTCTGGAGTTGATCGAGACACTGGGCGGAGTGTCGTGAAGGCCTAACGTGTTGGAAACAATGGCATTTGAATGAATAAACTCTCGCGAACATGGGCACTATGCATAAGTTGTCCTACACATGAAAGCTTGTAAAATCCCAAGTGTGTCCTCTATTATTGCGATTTTTACTCACTTTAGATCAATGTCGTTCACTCATGGTCTCTGTTGCAGGTTCTTGTAACGCTTCTGTCATCTTCTTCTTCATGTAACTTGTGTCGGTGAGAATAATGTAACAAAACCACGACGCTGCCCTCTTCTGGACACAGCAGAACATACTGTTAGTCGTTAGTCAGTTCATGGTCTGTTCCTCCAAATTACAAAAGGCAGATACTCACTAGTTTTACCTACACAGGTTTTGAAAATAAAAATGTCTATCCAAATGTTATGGGGGTGCCAGAAATTTAATTAGTTGCATAATTTATAGTCACATTAAATGTGTCTTTCCAGAAACAGATCAGTAGTGGAAGAAATATTCGGGTCCTCTGCTTAAACATATGTAATAACTGATTTTTTAGTCACTGAGTGGAACCAGCTGGTTAATGTTAACATAACGGACAGCAGATACAAGCAACATTTTAGCATTTCCTTTTGTCATGTTTCTGTCCACCTGATGAATGTAGGCTAAGTCCAATATTCACTCAACTTTGAGCTCAGTTTTAGACCAAACCCTTTGGGAAATATCTGGCTCTGTAAGTGCTAAATGCTCTTCTGTTCACTAGCTAGTTGTTAACTTTGCCCTTCTCATTTATTGTTATATGGTTATACTGTATGTGTGGATGGGGTGTGTGTGGGTGGTATTGTTTTATTGTGTGAAGTACTTTGCATTACATCTGCTTGTGTGAAAGTGCTACACAAATAAAGTCTGATTGATTGACTATCCAACGAAGGTTAAAGTCAAGGGCAACTGCACTTGGTTGAAGATACTGGAAGACGTTTCATCCCTCATCCAAGGGACTTCTTCATTTCTGACTGACTGGTAGGGAAACTCAGCAATTTAACCTCAGTGGGGTTGTTTGCCAGGATTGTCGATACTGCTGGTTTGTTATTATTTATTTTTATTTTCTCATTTAGCTGACGCTTTTATCCAAAGGAACTTACAGTTGCTATACATGTCAGAGATCACATCCTTGATTGCATCCTCTGGAGCAACTAGGGGTTAAGCGTCTTGCTCAGGGACACATTGGCAGATGGGTCACAGTGGGGGATTGAACCCGGGTCTCTCACACCAAAGGCATGTGTCTTATCCATCACATCATCACCACCCGTTAGTGTTCCTTGTTGTTGTAACGACAGTTGTTACAGTTGTTAGGACTACCAGAGGCCAAGACTGAACGACCATCGTTGGTATCTTCACTGAGGCCAATAGGTTCCGTTTGTTCAGTTTCCTGGTTGGTGATGGAAGGACAGCATTGTTAGTTGGGGATAAGTAGTGGCCTAGACCCCCTCCTCTGTTCAATGACGGCTTCTCGACCCGTGTGTAGATGGCTTCCTTGATACCTCTTTCAAACCATCCATCTTCTCTGTCTAAAATGTGCACTTGATGGTCCTCAAACGAGTGTCCTCTGTCCTTCAGATGTAAGTAGACTGCAGAGTCTTGACCTGAGGAGTTGGCCTCAACACAGAAGGGCCAACTCCTCAGGTGAACGATGGTCGTTCAGTCTTGGCCTCGGGTAGTCCTAACGACTCAAAGCTCAAAGTGCTTTTACAATACATCACCCATTTACCCATTCAGACACATTCAAGTGCTCAAACAGAATCTAACTCTCACACATTCAATGAACATATATCAGCTTTTCTTGCTTTGTGTGCCATGAAAAAAAGTCCAGCATGTGATGGAATATTTCATTTGAAAATATTTTAATTTTCTCTTTCTTTCCTGTAATGCAATAAATATGTCAATAGCTCAATATAATTTATCAGCTGAGTGTGCAAGAACCTACAGGCTCCTTTCTCAACAGTTAAGAGAAGTCGAAATTTGCCAACTTCAGATCCATTGGAAAAATGGAGGGTCATAAAGACTTGGGACATGCATGTAGGCACATTGTTTCAGAAATTTTACAAAATCCCAAACCATGGTACTCATTTTCAACCCTGCTCGCACACATACACTTTCACTTACACACAGAAAACATTTACATACTCACCTCAAACCTAACGTAAGAAACAAAACAAAACAAAAACATTAATATTTCCACCCACATTATATCAATACAAACTGCAGTCACCTTCACCCTAAAAACAACAGTAAGTATTAATAAACATTCAAATCTTACCTAACACATACATGTCTGGATTCCTGGAGGTAGTAAAGGACAAAATTGAGAGTCTGATGTCTGCATATGATAAACTTTCTGAAGGATGAGGACGAGCTTTTTAAGCCAGTTGTGGAAGCCTAGGATTCACATCCATTGTCCAAGCTGTGTTACTTCCCGGACATTGCTGCATATAAGTGAAGGCTGTAACACTGGTGAACATAGTCACTGAAGCATTCAAGGAGAAGCTGAGAAACTTTCCACAACAGGACACATGCAGGCCAATCCGTTTCAAGTAACTTTTAAAGTAAAATAAAAAATAAAATTATAACTTTATAATAATTTGAAAATTTGTATTTATTTTATTTTTTTTATTTTAGACTTTCCTTCTAAATATTTAACATCTGGTTTTTATTTTAAAAATCTGAAAATGTAGTTAGTAGACATGATCTTTGTCTGAAAAATTAATAGGTATTCCTAACGACATTTTGGTAAAAGTTTTCCTCACTCTTGGTATATTTTTCTCCAAGACAACAATAATGTTATTTACACAAGCCACAGTACATCACAACCACCATTCATTCTGTTGCGTCATCTCTGGATATTCATCCAAGCGTAATGTTATTTGGTTTATTTTGCATGGGAGAGAGTGCCATTTTCAGGAACAGCAAATTTGCAAAGCAAAACATCTGCAGCGGGCAGAAATGCAAAGTCAGTTTGACAACATTTTCATCTGGTCCAAAGGTTCAGTTGCTCTTTTTCAGTGCTGCTGTTGAGTGCTTTTAAGTTACTTCAGCCAAAGAAAGGTAAGAAGTAAAAAACCTGCAGTGACTGGATCACGTACCCTGTCTGAGCCTTAATGCCATCAAAAGAAGATGAACTGGACGACTTTGCTTTTCTTTGTGGGCCTTCTGTGGATTTGTCATGTTTGTAAGTAGACACAATCTCCAAGTACTAAACCTGATACGAACCCTTGTCTCTGTTGTACTCCAAACCTGTGCGTATATATCACATATTCTCATGAGGAATGGCATTTGTGGAACATGAAAATAAAGATCTGGAAAAGTCTTAACAAATAATGTGTTTTTATACTGTGTAAAATATTGTGTTGTGAATATGGCATTTTTGTTTACTTGTTTTGTGATGTGATTCTGGTATTTCAGCTTCAAAATATTGCGATCAATGCCGTAAAGACAACTACAACAATCTCACAACATGTTTGACGACGACCACTGACTATTTGTTTGTTGCTGATAACTTCAGTGGTGTCATTGATGCAAGACAATATTGGAATCGATCAAGTGAGTCCGAACAATAATTAACATTTTAATTACTACATTTTAAATACTTAATAATTACTTAATAATACTTAAATTGTATTAGTTGTTGATTGATCACAAGCTATATACACTTTTCAGGCTCTAGTTTATTTTTTCTTAACCATTGTTGTAAAGTCTTAGCTAAAGTACACATGCTGTATTATGGTTGTTATGTGTTTCATTGTTGTTGTTGTTGTTGCTGTTGCTGGGGGCACCAAATAGCATGCTAAGTCCAGGAGGAAGGGTGCACCTATATTTCTGCATAATTGCTACTGTTATTTATGTTTTTCAAATTATGATAAAATACTGGGAAACAGAACTGTATTTTTGTGGTCTCCATCTGATGAGGGAAAACATCAAACGCAGTTTGGCTAGTTTTTATGACCTATTATGAGTAATTAAGGCCACATATTTCAGCCTCCTGTGTGTACAGTGTAATAACTTAATATCTACAAAAACATTTTAAAATTAAATTGCAACCTGACATGATTCCATTCTTTATCTCAGCAAAATTTGGTTGCATAATATTTCTGCAGGGAAACGCTACAGGAAGATGTGAGTACAAACAACTTGTCAAACTCACAGAATACTTGATTTAAAAACATCAGAATTTCAGTAAGATGTAAATTATCCTGTATTTCTGTTTTTTATTAAAAGCAATGTGCAGTGCTGAAATGCAGTCACCTCGAATGCAGACAGAGAATGGTTCCTATGTACTGCAGATTTCAAAAGGGAAAATCAACAATAAAATACGTCTGTATGTCCTGAAAGGAAAGAACTGCAACGCCACAAAAAACTTCACAGGTGATATTATATGACTGTACTTTACATTTTCCAGTGTATGAGCACCACACAGTTCATTTCTACTCACCCTTAATGTGTTTACTATCCAGTGCATGAGGGGAGAGTTTGAAAATGTTGCTAAATGTTTGCTTGTTTGTTTGTTGTTGTGTGTGTGTGTGTGTGTGTGAGCGTGTGCATGAATTGGGTGAACAGGCCCTTCACAAATGTAAAACAACAGTTCTTCTTTAAAGATACAAAGATAAAAGACTAAATAATAAAAGTTTACATTTTTTTGTTAATACATTTTTCTTATTATCCAGATTCAACATGTGTCAATCAGACAGTTACAGGTAAGCTGACTTCTTCTGGCAGTTAATTAAAAATAAATTGACAAAATCAGGGTTAATAAAAATATTAGGTGGAAAATTTTAATTATAAATCAAGTCTATCTTTAATTAATTTATAACTATTAATTAAACTATAGACTATATAGACTGATATTCACTTTTTTCCACCCTTATAGTTACTAGAGATAAATGAGCTACCCTTACTTCACCAATTTTATATACTCAAATGAGTAATATTAGTGACACTGCTAAATAATTTTAGATATTAACTCTGAAATTGTATGACTCCATCGTTTTGTCCCACTTTGCTTATATTTCCTCTTTACTGTGGATGGGTACTGACCATGTTTCTATTAAAAGGATCTTGCCAGGTTAGATGTTTGGATACAGAAACCGTATGTAAAAAGTCTCCTTATGATGAACAGAAGTGCACCAACATGGGTAAGTTCACCAACATGGCAAAAAATGAGCATGTAAGTGCTGCTTCTGCAGCTCTCCAGTCTGTTATACAGTGGAAACTGTGTAGTGATCATAGTTACAGTGGTGAATTGCTTATATGGATCAACAAGTTTGGGACACTTTTTAAAAATTGCCTTTAGTAATCAAGCTGTCTGCTTGCAGAGTTCATTATCATGTCTTTTCATTCATGAAAAAAGTGACAAAAATGTGAAACACAGTACATTCAAACTTTTTTCTTTACTCCTATTACGCATGTCTTGCGTAACCCATCTGCTTCTGCTGCCTGAACATTAAAATCATGAGCTAGAAACATATGTGCTGAAAATAACCCTAACCTACCTTAACATACATGTTTACATTAATTTGAAAAGTGTTTGAAACAGTCACTAAATAACAATGCTGTTACTTTAAGTCCATGTAATAAATATACAAATATAATTAAATTAATTACTTAGATGGTAAGATGGATGACAAATAAAAAAAAAATCTTCTGCTTATAGTGATCAATTTGACCTGGGCAGATCTGATTAGCTGTTACAGTATATTTTACCTTACAGATGTTTGATTTAGTGAAGGGAAGTGGAATGTATAAAACTTTAAAATAAAAATAAAAGATACCCCGATGAATTAAACTGACAGGAGTGAAATCTTCTCAAGTTCAAATATGCTAGCTAATACTTGAAATAAAGCAAGATGTCACTTTCTTTCAGGTGGAAAGGACGAGTACTTCATCAACATAGCAGCAGAAGAAGAAAACTGTCTCAACTGTATTAAGCCAGTGAGGGGCCCAGATGTTACATATGGCACCGAGAAGCTCAAAGATCTCAATATAACAGTAACGATTAAAGCAGGAAAACCAGTTGATGCTGCCCAAGCTGCGTAAGACATGCTTCATTAATTTGTTAAAGAAATAGTTTGACACTTTTAGGTCCGGAAGCACATTTCATTCACCAAAGAAAAAATGTACACACCTAATCTGGTAGCCCAATGATGAGAAAAGATCTTGTAATTATGAGAAAAAATCTGAATTGAGAGACAATTCAGTGAAAACATCTGACATTCTTTAGACAGGCAGGTTTTCTTAATCATTTATTTATTTACTTCATTTCATCTTTCATTTCTGCCACCCATTGAATATTACATTATGTTCAGAAGCACACTTTTACTTTGACATCTGTTGTGGCACGATGTTACCGTAATGCCTAGAAACTATACGCATCAAAAAAAACAAAAAAACACAGTGGGGCTGGTTTGCGCGTTGCTTGCGAGGCGGAGGCTGGGTTGACTACAGTTGACACTTGACATATCTGTGCAATGATGATAAACTAATCTTAATGCCATCCACATTTAGTAACATCAATATTTCCTGGTGTTTCATATCGACAAGGAAATAAAAACAGGTTAAATCCAATAGCTTAATCATTGTCGACGCTTATCTAACTATGACATATTTTCTCACAATTAGGAGATATGGTGTCTAAGTTTTTGTCTTTGGTGAATGCAAACAAACTGTGACCGTTTTGTTAACCCCATATTAGAAAGTCTTCGTTTTGGTTTAGAAAAATATCATAGTTTTGGGGTATGACGAAGTGTTGGTTTGATGGGAACGAGACCTTGCTGTTGTGTGAAACTAATGTTTTTTGCACACGATCCCTGACAAACGAATGTAATAAACTAAAATAAACTATTTCTGAGAGTGAGATGAGAAGATTAGTACCACAATGTAGATTGAGCAGGTAGCTTGTTAACTTAGTCTACCTTTAAAAATTGGCAGCATGGGGAAACAGCCCGTCTGGTAGGCCTACTTCTATTGCTCACTCATTAACAGAAATGCAAAAATGACAATTTGCCAGGAAATGTCAGAGTCACTGCTTCCCGCTGTTGTTGACCAAATAATTATTACAGCATTATTACATTTTGAACTTTAGAGGTGCTATTAGGCAGATTTTTCTACTTTGGGCAGCCCCAGGCTAGCTGTTTCTCCCTGCATCCAGTTTTTGAGCTAAGCTAAACTCATTACTTCCACGATTCAGCTCCACTAGTTGAGGGGATGTTTTGGTCTTATCATCTTATTCAAACAATTCATTTAAACATAGAAATTAAAACAGGAAGAATGTGCAAAACATATTAAAGTACTGATTAAAAGGCATGCATAGTACCTCGACTACATGGGATCAATATTCTTCTATCTGTCAACAGTAAAATGATGAGCAACATGGGCAACCTTGCCACCGCCATCAACGTGTCTTCAGTTGAACTGAATGTGGGAGAAGGAGTCAAGGGTATCTTGAAGAGAGAAACGGACCGCACAAGCATAGACAATGTCTTCTTTGCGTATAAGTCTCCAAATGACAGCATAAGTGTAGGTGGACTACTTTTATTTGACCTTCATACATGTTATGTCAACAGATTAACGGAGTAAAAATTTCATCACAGACTTCGGAATAACAGTAGGCCTATGGGTTTGGATGTGATGAGTATTTCAGTCACCTGCTAACCTGAGAGTAATGAAAGATATAAACTTAATCAATATAACTTTAAGTCAATATAAACTTTAAGCACGTGTCGTTCAGCCATTGTGTCTCTAATCTGGAAATCATTTGTGGTGGGGTTAATAAAGGACAACATTTTGGGAAATATGAAGATAATTGGGCAGACTTTGGGTCAGATTCCAAGAGTTAATAGGTAATAGCGTAATAGTGAATGTGTCATGTTTGGTTAATCTACATGTACACAAAAACGTAACAAGACTGAGTCTGCAGTCATCCTAGCTGCTCTGTAAGCACAGCAGTGTTTTGGAGGTTGGTTTTGAGGACCACCTAATTTCATCCTGCAATCCTGGTTTGTTGACAAAATGTACTGCTAGATATTTCAGTCTGGAAACGGTGGACTAACTGACTTAAAAATAACAATTTGTGGTTTTAGGGGGAGTAACTTGCTGGAACAGTTTCTTGGCAAACAACTGCTGGGTGCAGTGTGTCACTTTACAGAGTTGTGACTGTACACAGACCAAAACATGTGCTCGTCACATGAATATGGCAACCCGCGCTATAGCTGGAGGTGCTGCCCAGAATAAGTGGATGAATGAATAAACATTTGTCCGTAAAGAAATATTTAAAGAATCTACATATCCTTAAAATCACAACAGTATCACAGTATTTTACAAAATGGTAGAAATTACAATTACTGAAGTACTTAAGCAGCAACTTTTAAAAATAACTGTCTGCAAGTAACAAACAGGTATCTTTAGTGATGTTAAATAAACCAAAATACAATGTAAGTAATTCAGAGAGTCTGACGGACCTATTCTTTCCCAGTTTTTTCAACGATTGAAAAAAATTCAAATAATTTATAAATGATATAAAACTTGGGCCAGCTTTAATAAATCTTCACCCATGAATATAAAATTATGCAATAATGAAAATATTGTTGGACAAGAACGCAACATCTTAGTTTTCCATAAAACAACCAAATTTAACAATATGGTAATCAAAACTAGGGATTACTGTCTTTGTACTTAACCAATCATATATTCTGTCCCAAAAAAAAATTAACAACATTGCAGCAATAGAAAAGATGCCGCTGAGAAACGTGCACACACTGCAATCTAAATTAATTAAATCTTATTCG
This sequence comes from Lepomis gibbosus, assembly GCA_029875015.1. Taxonomy (NCBI): domain Eukaryota; kingdom Metazoa; phylum Chordata; class Actinopteri; order Centrarchiformes; family Centrarchidae; genus Lepomis; species Lepomis gibbosus. Next base: position 76,386 of record JAPMOB010237412.1, read on the forward strand.
TATAAATTATTTACATGGATAAATACCATTAATTGTCCACTTTTAAAACATTTTGATACAAAAAAGGAAAACATTCTTTTTGTTATTACATTATGTTGAATATTCAATATTTTTCTTAGTGCCAATATATTACATGAAAAGATTAAAACCGACGTGTTAGTCCATCCCTCAGTACTTTCAAATGTCTCTAACCTGTTTGTGCCTCTCAGGCTTAAGCCCATTTACTGAAGATGTAAATGTTTAAAAACAGGTCGCAACTTTTAGTTTAATTTAAAACTTTCTAAATACTAAGTAGTTTCCTGAAATTATAATTGGACACAATTAAAGTGAACAGTTCTATTATAATATGGACTTTAACACTGCACTGTGCACAATTTTGAGAACACTTGTTTTGCTCTTGCTTGCAGATTATAGACAGCACAGATACTATGGCCACATTTTCAAGATCAGTTACAGTGCCAAAAGAAGCATTTCAAAAAGCTTTCAGTTCAAATGTTAATGTCACATTTGCAGCTCTTCTACGATTCACCAATCTGGCCAAGGTAAGAAAACATAGCTCAGTTCCACCTTCAGTGATACTGTGAATATACCTTACATATTTCATCATGTTACTGTTTTGTAATTGTTCCTTTTTTTCAGGATGCAAAGAACAGCATGGTTTTAGGTAATGAGGTTTTAGCAGTTGAAATGGGAGCCAGTATCACCAATCTCACAGACAAAATAAACATCAATTTTCAGAAATTGACATATGTAAGTAAAATAACAAGGGCATCATCAAATTTGTAGTATTTGTACTTCTATATTTTTAATGCAATTCTGTTGAATTCTTTTCTCTTCTTTTTACAGAAAGGAATTCCATCTTGTCATTCATGGGATGGTCAAGGTATTTGTAACAATTAATAATTTGCATGTTGTCAGATATTGCTTTGAAAAAGATTGCAGGAATATGTTTTGGATAGGTCTACACCGACAGTGAGTCATGGTGGCCTTTATCTCGCTATCATTTATTTGTCATTTAATGTTTTACATGCAAATGACTAATACTGTGTAAAAAATGTAAATCCTCTGAAGCCTATAGACATTTTTTCACAGCAGACATTATGACATTTCACAACAGCACAATTGTGAATATTTAAATTTACAATGACTGAATTCCATTTAGATGCTTAAGTTTCAGGGTTCTGTCATTGTGCATGCTGGCACAATGTGCTTTTGCTACTATGACAAGTCAAGATGTCCGCTGTATGAAAGGCTTATGGATGTGCCAAAGACCATTATTGGGACACCATTATTAATTCTGTGTTACTTTCCTGCAATGACAAGACAAAATGTCTGCTATAAAAACAAGGCCTATTATGTTCATTTCTGAGGATGATATTTTGTTAAATAAAGAACAATTGTGTCTTTGCTGCGGGACACAGGCAGAGAAATGCATCTTTGAAAGTGCTTCCTCATGGTCAAATCATATGTTTGTATTTTATTAGTGTTTGTCATGTTTGAGAATAATTTGTAGAAAACAAAAAGTTAAAATTAAATTGACTCTTAAGATGACTTGGCATCTAACTTGTTAAATTCTGGGTGACACTGGGGCAAATTGGATTAAACCTGACTTGCTGGAGCGTTGATGCTTGACGTTGCTCATTCAAATGCACTGGTGAATCCTCCAGTTTTGTTTGCATGCTCTGATTCTGTCTTTTAGGAAGCCTACCAAACTGGACTGGTGATGGGTGTCTGACAATACAAAATGGAGAGAACATTACATGCCAGTGTTCCCATTTGACATTTTTTGCAATCTTAATGGTGTGTTTTTCCATTATGAATCTTTCATGATATACACTCCCAGTTGAATACACATGTTTGGACATTTCTCTGTGTGACCTTCTTGGCAGATTACACTCTGTACTGTAGTAATTCCACCACAGTATTACATTTCTCTCTGTGGTAATTAAGCATCATAAGTCATCCTAATTACCATTGTCAGTACCTGTGACATAGTGCTTAAAAGTGTTCTTAAATTTTTTGCTCTTTGCAGTCTCCTCCAAATGAAACCATTTCTAGTTCTGACCTGAACACCCTCACCATCATCACCCAAGTTGGCTGTGGCTTGTCCATGTTCTTCCTCGGCATAGTCTTCTATATGCACTTCTTTATGAGGTAATGATAACTGAACTTTATCTCTACAATTAGTGTCGGTATGTATATATGTATATATAGGGAGACAGAGAGAGAGATATGAATATTTAGGTAATTTACTTGCTGAGGTTTCTCACAATGTAGGAGAATGAGAGATGAATCTTGATTTTGGTCAGAAGTAGTAGAAACAAAGTGAACAAATATAAAGAGATGAAACTAACTGATGAAAATAGATTCAGTTACATTCACGGTTATATTCCACATCACAAATTTGTGTAATTCTTTATCCTGCTTATTTATAATATTTGTAAAGTAAAAAACAAGCTTCAAATTCTGCAGTAGTAAAAAACATTAAGTTAATACCATTCAAGTAAACATAAAAACATTGATAGCTCTGTTATTCCATAACAGTTAATGTGGTGAAAGATCATGTAAATAAACAACCGCAAAACACTGTAGGGAAATGAGACTGAATGGTCGCTTCCTTATGGTAATGCTTTGGGAAAAAATGTAATATATACCCAATGAATGCTGTATGGAAATAAAACATCCTTTTTGTCACTTTCCTCACCTTGAATGGCCATATAATATATATCGAATATATATGAATATTTTAAGACTAATGATCCACTTTAAACTCTTTAGAGACCAAATGCAGAGAAAGAGCCCATGTAGGCCTATGTATACAGTCCCCTCCAAAAGTATTGAAACGGCAGGGCAAATTCCTGTGTTTTTGTTGTTGACTGAAGACATTTGGGTTTAAGATCAAAAGATGAGTATGAGACAAGAGTTCGGAATTTCACATCTAGATGTGTTTAACAACTTAGGACATATCACTGTTTTATTAAACCACAGCATTCTTAGTTGAGCCAAAGGAAATGGAACAAATTTTCTTTAATATTTGGAATAGAATATGTGGAACAACCCTTGCTCGAAATAACAGCCTCAAGCCTGCGACCCATCGACATCACCAAACTGTTGCATTCTTCATTTGTGATGCTATTCCCGGCTTTTACCGCAGCTTCTTTCAGTTCCTGTTTGTTTCGGGGTGTTTCTCCCTTCAGTCTCCTCTTAAGGAGGTGATATGCTGCGATATTTCTGCTCTCTAAATCTTATTCAAACAGCGTATTGTGATACCTTCACCCCTTCCTTGTGGAGGTCACCAACAACCTCCACACCTCCAAAACATCAGTAAGTGGAGGTCACTTACTGATGTTTTGGGGGTTTTCTTCACAGCTCTCACGATATTTTGTCATCAACTACTGTTGTTTTCCTTGGCCGACCTGTTCGACGTCTGTTACTCAGTACACCAGTAGTTTCTTTCTTTTTCTTTCTTTGTGCTTGCTAAGCCCAATGTTTGTCCAACGGCTCTGGCCGATTTTCGTTCTTTTCTCAACTTGACAAAGGCTTGCTTTTCTCCCATAGACAGCTCTCTGGTCTTTAAGTTAGTTTATCCTCTTTTACAGGAAATACAGTCTTTATAGGTTTGAACGGTTTGAACCAAGGATGAAAACTTAGACTAGTCATGCAGAGCTATTTAATGTTTGGATAATCAACCTAAAAGGCAACACCTGGGCAACAACAGAAACGTAAAGGCAAAAGGAATTTGCCGTAACGTTCCAATACTCTTGGAGGGGACTGTATGGGCC
>JAPMOB010237413.1:0-12954 GCA_029875015.1 Lepomis gibbosus
GTTCCTAACCCTTATAACCATGGTTACCGAGCAGTTAGGATAGGATCTGCCGGTTAGGAAGTTTCTGTAATACGGCCCCTAATCCGTAACCTCTGTTCTGACTGTTCCTCCAGGATCCCTCTGCCTGGCTGTCTCTCTGTTTTCCCCTGGTCTTTCCCTGCCTGCCTGTGTCTTGTTAGTCTCATGTCTTTCACCTGTGTTGCTCCGCCCTGCTCATTAGTCCCTGGTGTATATATGTTTGCTGTTTCTCTTCAGTCCTCGTCTGGTCATTGTCGCGTGTATATGCGCTGTCTCATGTTGCAGTGTGTTGTTGTGTTTATCTTGTCGTGTTTCCCTGCTTTCTGGATTATTTTCTCTTCTTGGATTTTTCAGTTGGATCACCTGGTTTGTTTGAACTGTTATTATTTTTGGATTACCTGGGCTTAGCCACTCATTGTAAGAGTGTGTATTTTTGGTTGTTAATAAACCTTTTGAACTGTACCTCTCAGTCCACGTGTCCTGCATTTGGGTCCACCAGCCTTTCTACCATACACATCCCTGACACTGGAGCTATGTTTCTATCCAGAAAGTCGGACTAAAAAACATAAAATGAATAAAGCGTCACAAATCACTGTTCAATCCAGTTATGATAAAACAGTATTTGTCAGTAATAAAAATAATGATGCAGGTTTGCCTTCATTATGCTTAATAAATTAGTTATTGCAAAACAGTCCCAAATTATGTCTGAGATGTTTCCAAAACAGTAGGAGTGGCGTTCGGTCTAAAGACATCAAGTGCGTCATTTTGTTTTCTAGCACAATGTATTAAAGCTAAGAGCTTAACTTTTAGTCCTTTGCGCACAGGAACAAAAGGTAACTGAAGTCATTTCTTTGTAGCGCCTCATACATTATGTTTAGCACATGATGTTTTCCATGTTCACCATCTTAGTTTAGCATGTTAGCATGCTACAGTAACATTTGATGATTAGAACTAAACACAAATTCAAGCTAAGGCTGAAGATATCTCAATTAGTCTTGCAGGTATCTCAATGGTATTTGGCCATTAAACAGAATTTAAATAATGGTCTTATTAAAAAAAAGCCACTAATCTAACTGATATTTGTAAGTGTACTGGGGACCATGCTCTAGTCCCATTGGCTGTTGTGGATCTGTGGTTGGACCCTTTGCTGGTGATTGAACTTGTGTTGGCTTTTAAGATGATAGTGAATCACTTTATTCTGACGTTAGCTGACAAGGCACCATTATTTTGCTCAAACGCTTTCATGGCTTTCACGGTTTTCTGACGTACGACACAGCTCTTTATTTTAGGCTCCGTTTCAAAAGTTTGTTTGAATATTCATTGAATGGCAGTTGAATGGCAACATAGCTAAGGGCAAAGACAGGCTGAGAAGAGAAGGAAAAATTATCACTTGAAAATCCAAACACAAGAATGACATTAGGAAGAGGGTAAAACACTGAGGATAACCACCACAGAAGGTGAGAGAGAAAAAGACTGGAAAAGGCAGAAAGAAATGGACAGGGATAAGAGAAGCTAGGTAAAAAGAGAAAAATTATGAAGGCAGATTTGCAAGTGTGGAAGAAAAATATAAGTTTGCAGGATGGGGATCCATCCCTGAGCTGCCTAATAAGGCCCCCTGTTAAAAGACATGTCACTCTGTGAAGAGAGGGAGGCATGAGGATGACTGGCATTCTGAATAATACAAGAGCAGCCACAGAGGCCCGCTGCTAGCCGGGAGGATATAAGGACATGGAAGAAATTTCTGGGAGAAGTAAATGAGGTTTAAGTTCCGACTCTACTATTTATTTGGCTTCAATAAAAAAATGCCACTGCATTAGTTCAGGGATCAACAAACAACAGAAGGGGAGTTAGACTCCACTTTAACGAGGACCTATTAGGACTTCTCTTATTTTCTGTCATATGTTGCAGTGTCGGATGTTCGTATTAAATGTAACCAAAGTTTAAATAATGAACTAGCAGTAGAAAAAGTAGCAAAGAACGTTGGACACCTGGTATTCAGAGCACTCTGAAGTCTGAGCTGTGTCCTTATGAATCTGCTCGTGATCTGCTGCAGGCACAGTACGCTCTCGAAATACAGGGACGTTCCCATCCACCCACTCTGCTCATTATGCTTTCTCCAGTGCAGGTATGGCCCTAAAACCAAGTGTGCAGATACGTCTGGCTATATAAGGCTACTCTGAGAACTTCTCCAGGACTTCTCCAGGTTTTTGGAGTTTGTCCACTATGTCTATGTCCTCAGTGTGGTTTTGCCAGGGCAATGGGGAAAGAACATGGGATGCTTTCCAATTCCCTTAATTGCATCCAAGTTTCCCTCACTTGCGTCTATTCCTTACGTCTTATGCATGGAGACATGCAAGGAAACCATGCAGGGGGAGAAGGGAAGAAAGAGACATGAGGTCTTCTCCTCTGAAGGGTCACATGAAGCGACGTCCGTTCCTGATGGCGGGAGCAGCTGATCACAGCTGGATCAAGTGAGCGCTGTTTTCAGCTGTCGGTCGGCTTTAACCGCTGGAGAGAACTTTGAAGTTTGTGTCTGCACACATGTGCACTGTGCTGATACTAAGAAAGTCTCACGGTTATCAGTGCAGAGCAGCATGTTTTCTCTCTGTAGCTTTTACCCATTTAACAAACACCTGCACATGATGAACAACTTGTATTCTGTAATTATACTGAGCCCGTTCCCAGGGAGTGAAATAGGTTACTGACGCTCAAGCGTAGTTGGCCTGTTTGATGTTGTTTTACTGTATACTCAGTCCTGCTCAGAGGCACAGGATCATTTCTACTGTCAGAATCTGGTTTTATATTATTTATTGATTATCTGTATTTATTGACATTATGATTGTGTATTAATAAGGGCAGTTGAATAACCCAGAATATGATCAAAGTGTCTTTTGATTTATTAGGCTAAATGTTCCAGGGGAAGTTGAAATAACGTGGTCCTAAAGTGTAATTTATACTTCTGCGTCAAATCAACGGCGTAGGTGACGGCGTAGGCTACGGGGCTATGCAGAGGCTACGCCGTCGCCTCACGCCATAACCTCTGTGATTGGTCGGCTGGGTAGCTTCGCAACGCCGCCAAGCGCAAGTACCCCAGCAGTTTGAAGTAACTTTTACTAGCGGCCAAAACAGCGGCTGTAACACAGTGAATCAATATATTTGACGATCGCAACCCGAGCGAAATGACTCGTTTCGCTATCGAAATGTTAGCCATTCGCTCAGTAACATTTGAAAAGGCTACACCAGCCGCACATTTACAATTTTACCCCCATTTACGTTAGCGGAGCGCTAAACCGGAAGTTAGCCTGCTCGGCCGGCAAAAGTCAACACGGTGGATGCTGCAGCACTACTGCCTACTAGTGTTTGGGGGTGTAATTGCAGAATGATGGACAGACCTACGCACAAGTATAAATGCATGGTTATGTGCGCAGCCTACGCCGTAGGTACACACGTAGACCCTACGCAGGAGTATAAATCGGCCATAACTCACATCAAAGCCGACATCAGCTCAGTTTTAGGCTTTCTGTTTACTGCATATAATCTATCCTTTAACACTAATTCATATATTTAATTTGCAAAACTGACGAGCGATGCCATTCATCATTCCATCATATCAATCTAACGTTTGTTTTTCGTAAAGCAGCATCGCTTCCATTCATGTATTTCATCAGCTGATTTTATTCACGGAGCTGCTGGTTGTTTTCATCAGGTGCAGTTGGTGACATTGGCTGAATGTGCAATATTTCTTTAACTTAGTTTGAGTCTTTATTGCAGTTTTTTGACTTGTTTACTATGTTTTATTTGTCGTATATTTGGAATAAACACCCAGGAAGGATCAGCCTTATTATGTTATTTGGGGTCCAGGTTGGACTGATCATTAATAGACGTTCTGAATCTTGATTGAATAGAGTAACATATCTCTTACCAAACCTGCTGAGTGTGTGTGTCTGTCAGCGTTTCGCTTTGGGGAAAATTAAAGCTGACCTGAAAGGGCAGATAGAGGCGTTTTGAAAGCAGGACAAATAACAACATATACACATACACTAATAGAAACATATGTCAAACACACATATTGGCTCACACACTGACACACCACACAGTGTTCTGCCCATATTCTAGATTATTCGCACACTTTACAAAATGAGGCCCACTCAACATGCAACCTGTGTGTGTGTGTGTGTGTGTGTGTGTGTGTGTGTGTCTTTTCTTAGAACTGTGTGAAACTGGATTACACTGTCAGCATCAATCAAAAGCTAACCCTTCCTCCTGCCTCAATGTATGCCACAACATTTGCCCACATGCTTTCAGAAATGTGGCTATGAAGTTTGTGCCTGTCTCTCTTTGTGTGTGTGCTTGTGTTTGTGTGTGTCTGTGTTCCACATGTCAGTGGTGAATGCCAGTAATAGCCCATGGCCTCCTCACTGCTCACTGACATTTGACAAAGTTGAAGCGGAGCAGAGATGACTGACAGAAAGAGGCAGAAGACGGAAACAGTTGTCAGTTTTTCCCTGAAAGGAAACAGCACACTTCAAACAAAACCAGCACATCCTCATACCTGAACGACAGAATAGGTCGTTTGCCAATGACTCCCAAAATTACATATGATCATTGGTGAGTACCTGCGACAAGCATATCGGACCTTCATTGTCATGGGTTTGTTGGAGGAAAGCCAGAAGAAGACTGTTTGCTCAGTGTATAAATTTCCTTTAAAGCGCCTAACTGTACTGCAGACCTGCAAACTTCAACTTTATACAGTCTTGGAGTTGGAAAATATGCATAAAAGTAATCAAATTCAAAATACTTACTTACCCGATAATTGTGCCCGCAGTGTAGATGTATTGTGATGTCATTAACATGGCCAGAGAGCAACAGTATGGGGTTCTTTTCTCTGTGTGGTCCCTAAAAAAAACTGAATACACTGAGTACGCTGTTTCAAAAAAAACACCTTATAGCAACCATGACATGACATTTCCTGCAATTTTGACAAGTGGAACTCTGCTATAACTAACATGGATAGTTTCTATGTTTTGCAAATAGTGGATTCTGATGATTGGTATCTTTTATCAAACACAAACAAAGTAGTCCTAGAGCTCTGACACATGTAAAAAATACCAAGCAATCGTGTAGGTTTTTCTGGAAATGTGCTGAAAACGCTTGCATGTCATTGAAAAGACACTGCTACCATCAGAAGAATGCAATTGGAAACCAAGACATATGTCTGGATACACTGGCAAAATTTTCATTTTTGGAAGAAGAATGTTGCTCATTTGTGACCTTTTACAATGCATATTAGTGCTTGGGCTGGGACCAGCAACATCTTTTATGCATGGACTAAAATGTCACATCAGTTATTACACAAAAAAGAGAACATACAGGAGGACCCCCCCCCCTGAAGAGAGGGCATTCAGAAGAGTAAACAATAAATAGACAACATCGACGTTTGAAGTTCGTTGGATCGGGGAGAGCAGAGAGTGAAACCACACAAGTAGTACCAGAGTTCCCGTAAGACCAGTAATTCAGAACATACACTGAACAAAATTATAAACACAACAGTTTTGTTTCCATCCATCCACCTCACAGGTGTGGCATATCAAGATGCTGATCAGACAGCATAGGTATTGCACAGGTGTCCCTTAGACTGGCCACAATAAAAGCTGTTGCCCATGAACTGAATGTTCATTTCTCTACCATAAGCTGTCTCCAAAGTGCAACTTCACACAGCCTGTGAAGAGGAGTGGACCAACATTCCACAGGCCACAATCAACAACCTGATCAACTCTACGCCAAGGAGAAGTGTTGCACTGTATGGTGGTCACACCAGATACTGACTGGTTTCCGGACCCACCTGTGCAATACCCATCCTGTCTGATCAGCATCTTGATATGCCACACCTGTGAGGTGGATGGATTATCTCGGCAAAGGAGAAGTGCTCACTGACACAGATTTTGACAGATTTGTGAACTTAGATCTTTGAGTTCTGCTCATGATGAATGGGGCCAAAAACAAAATTGCTGCTTTTATAATTTTGTTCAGTGTATTTATTTTGGGATAATTCTGTAATATATGCAAAGATCCAGCAGTGCCTGAAAAAACTTTCAAACAACTCATTAACTCTGTAAAATCAGTGGTAAAGGACATTGAACTGGTCAAACTATTCTAATAAATGTAGTGGCAAAATTTACATTGAAGTAAATAGTAAATAGGAGAACATTTCGTTTATCCTGCATATGTAGTCTGACACTCAATCAGTGAATGCAGACATTTAAAACATATCTTGTCCGGAGTGTCACCTCTCTGGACTTGGAGCTCTGTCCTGATGAAGATTCATCCTCTGAACACCATTTATGTACCAAATTTCATGCCAAATCATCCAACAGTTGTTCAGATTGTATCTAGACCAAAGTGGTAGACCAACTATCAACCAACATTGTCATGCTGCTAGTATGGATAAAAACTATAATAAAGACAATAATTCAAGGATTATTAAAGCTCCTCTCATATTTAAAATATACAGTGATGATTCCACCTTTTGCACTTCTGACACAGTCAGAAGTGCAAAAGGTCAGAAAGGTCAGAAAATAGCTTGAGGAAAAAATGCTGTTTTAACCAAGGAGCTTTTTTCATATTCAAAACACCCCAATCTGTAAAATTGAGCACAACTGGTCACCAGGAGAGCAGTAAAAATAGGAAAATAGCTTCTGTTCTCAGCTCACAGTGGGCTGCATCATGAGCATGCCTGGGAAAAGAACACTCACATCTTTTCATTCTTCACAATGCCAAAAGCGCACCAGCACGACACCAAGACTGACTGAAAAAGCCAAGGGGAACCTATCAATACTTTACACATGCTGCACTTTTGAACTCTGCAATCATGTACCAATACTGTATGTCAATTGCATAAGTCCAAAAATGCACAGAAGGAAGACCAGGATGGAATGAAAGTACAACAGACTAGAAATACTGGAGGGGAGTGAGAAGGACCAAGGAGTGAGAGACAAGAGAATTAGAGGAAAAAAGGAGAGCAAATAGAAACAAATCAAAGTTGTTGGTTGTGGTGTTACAGCTGCTGAGAGATCTAATGTTAATTTATGGCTAATTTTCACCATGTGCCGTGCTAGCTCACTAACAAACAGGCTTCACAGTGACAGGTACCGTCTGTGAACAGCAGCTACAAGCCAATTTACCGGTTCTCTACACAGCATCACAAACATTCAAAGACCCACACAGACGAGTGCTGTACACGAACACACATACTTGCACAGATCCCAGGCAGACGCTCCCCTTAGAGACAGACATCAAAGGGCTGAGCCCAGGGAATAAACAGGAAGCAGTCAGCCTCACCAGTCACTGGGTTTCACAATTTGAACATTAATAACAACTTGAACAGAATTTTTACATTTTCTCTTTTCTCTCCATTCTCCAGTCATTTTCGTCCTTTCTCTGATTCCATCTTGTTCGTATATTCTTCTGCTGCACCTGTCTCTGCATGACATCCACATGATGTTACTGGAGGGTACCAGGTCAAAGAAGGAAATCAGACCATGTTTTCAACACTCTTAAGACAGTAGAGATGGTTGTGGATTTCAGAAAGACCCCATCACCAACCGCCGCCATCACCCTGTGTGCCACTATTTGGTACCACCATCACCCAGGACCTCAAGTGGGACCTGAACAGCAGCTCCCTCACCAAGAAAGCCCAGCAGAGGATGTACTGCTAAGGTTTGTGGCTGAGAGCCACTATATTGAACTGTTGATCCAAGAACCGCCCAAGTGGTCGCACCCACCACCTCTCTCTTTCTCTTGCCTTCTATTTTTGTATAACATGGGTAGCTCAAATAGAGCAATCTGATTGGTTCATAGAAGTGATAAAATGAGCATATACGACAAATTCCTTTGCACAGATCTGTATCACTCACACATCACAACACAGAGTTCGAGTTATAATCTGAGCTTTGCGGGGGTCTCTCGCCCCATTTACACCTGGTATTAAAATGCGATCTGTATCAGATCACATTTTACCGACTGAGATAAATAAATAATGACACAGAGAAATTGCTTATTACATGATTTAAAAATTTCCTCTCTCACACACACGAAAACACACAAACACACACACATACAGCAGTCCACTAATTAGCACAGATGTCTGCAATATCGCTATATATTATTGATATTAATATTGATATAAGTTTAAGTTTCAATAGCGTGTTCAGAATACAGAGGACAGATGCAATTTCGCCCTTTATGGTTGGTATAATATTAAAGTTAAAGTGAATTTTACACACTGTTGGCTGCCGGCACACAGTAGCAAGCATATTATCATGTAACTTCAAGTTACCAAAGTCAATCTACGGACGCTGGACAGTTTTTAGTGGCTGCACATCGTGCAAATAGATATAAATAAATAGCTCTAATAATTCTAGCCTTTGATGTATGTTGCTTAGCAACCATCATTCGCATGTAGCCTACCGGGAGCCTGTGGAGCTACTTTTTGTGCATGATATTGTGATATCTGATGGTGGTCCTGTGGATAATGATGAACAATTTTGTTAATATTTCTAGAATATCTTTGATATTCAGCTAATAACCAAACCTTCACCTGTGTTAATTCCCAACACTGGTTACTGTAATAGAGTGGCTCCCCCATGGCTCGCGGCTGGCTCAACTTCATTGACCTGAATGACGCGTACTTTCAAGTTCCCGTCAACCCCCACACAGGAAGTTCCTGCGGTTCTCCTTCCGGGGTGTCCAGTACCAGTACATCCGCCTGACGTTACTACCTGGCTCCACGCACTTTCTCCAAGTTTTCTCCAAGAGGCGGCTCTGGAGCCACTGCGGTGGTTGGGCATCAGGGTTCTGTTTTATCCAGATAATCTGCTGCTGCTGTCCCAGGATGAGGTGGTGGTGCAGATGGCCGAGGTTGTCGCACACCTGTCTCACCTGGGTTTCACGGTGAACTAGAAGAAGAGGGCTCCTCTCCCCTCACCCACCTTGGTGTGATACTTGACTCCTCTCTCTGGAGAGCACGGCTCTCTCAGGGTAGGGTGGAGGCTCTGGTGGAGCTGCTCCGTCATGTTGTCCCATGGGCAGTGGTGACAGATCTGTCTATGAAAAGGCTTCTGGGCCTCATGTTGGCTGCTCATGTGGTGGTCCCACCCTGGGCCTCATGCACATCATAGGTTGCAGCAGTGGTTCAACCGCCTGCGTGTTGACCTAGTGAGACAGAGATGGCGCCTGATCGCTGTTCCTCTGCCTGTGGGTTCGGATCTAAAGTTCAGGTTCTTCGTCAATGCCATAATGGCTGTCAACATCAAACCGGGTATACCGGGTACTTGGTGAATTCTGGGTGAATTCCTACGTTGTTTATGACACCTGCATGTCACAGCTGAAGAGGTGTCTGCCCCCCTTGTGTGGAGAGGCCATGGTTGTTCCACTGGTTGACAAATTCTGTTACTGACCTTTTAATTCTTGGCTAAAAAAAAAACATGATGCAAACAAAATAAATGTACTTTATTCAATTAATCCAGTATACCCTGTTCCTCCATGAAGTTAAAAATGTTAATGAAGTGTCTAGATACAATTCTATGGACTTCTGCCCATAGTCTCTCAATCCTTTGGTTGTGTACTGGAACACCAGTAATAACACTAGGACTGTTCAATCTCTTCCAACAAATCTTTCCAACATAAAACGTGCAACATGTATATTTTCCATGCCGTGATCACATCTGACACTTAAAGGCAAAGTTCTCTACCCCTCCTTCAAATAATGACAAGACACTTAATGCTCTATTGTTAGATAAGCACCTTAAATATATAATAGTCCGGCTGAAACCATCAACACAGCCATGCAGGACCATCCGCCACCCAACCACCTTGTGGTTGCTGTCAAAATGCCTGTTGAGATACCCACTACATTACAGAACATATTGACTACTTGAAACTTGCAACACTTACAGATATTACAAAACATTTTCATGTCAACGCACTATAATTGGTCGAGGGCCTGAAAATTATAGATTCTTCGGCGAATATTATGACGACGTCTAAACCACCGCCCGATGGGATCCACTTTGTGCAGGCTCTGTCTGACCCGCCAATGTTGACTGACTCTTTGCTTTGTACTAGTGACTCAATGCACTGCTGAGCACTAGTAAAAAAAATTTACAACATCTTCTTCATTGCTTCTCTCCTCAAAAAATAGAGTTTGGACTTGAAAAACAAAGAGGATCAGATGAACATACATTGTGGATGAAGTAGACTGATTCAAAGTCAACAAAAGTACATGTAGGCCTACTTCCTACAGTGGATCCTTCTGTTTCTTTCAGATGAAAGGGAAACCTTCCATTTGTAACTGCAACTGCTTACTGGATTCTATGCTCAGTAGGCTGCCCGGATGGTTACACTGAGGTCAACATGTTTAGTTCGCTACTTCAGTTAGGCTTCTTTGCTGGTGAGCAGATATTGATGTGGTGACTGGCCAAAGAACTATTTTGTGCACCTGCACTTTATGCACTCTTCTTTATCTTCTTTAACCAATTTCAATTTCAACTGAAATGCTTTCATACAACATACTGAAATGTTTTTCAATTGTGTGTGTGAGTCTTTCAGAGTTGCGTGTGTGAGCGTAATATTTTCAGTTGCATGAATGAGTGTTTCAGTTGTGTATGTGTGTGGGCTTTTCAGTATAGTCTGTGAATGAATTTGGTGTCATATATGTATGTGAGAGGAAAAGAACATGTATATGCATGGTAATTCTGATTAATGTCCCTAGGGGCACCTCATACAAATAATCCAATGGTCAAACTTCCGCAGGAAACGTGAGTCCCCTTTTAAATTCTTAACTAACCATCTATAACTGGCATTTACACGTTTTTGACTGGAAATAGTGTTTTAGATAGCAGTTTTAGGTAGTAGAACGGCAGAACAACCATACAACAATGTAAGCTGTTTTTGGTAGAATATTCATTATTATAAACTGTGGTGCCACTTTTTTTATTTCTCTCTTGTTGATTTCTTAATGCAATCTTTTGAGCTTCTCAAACTTCACTCATACTGTTTGTCTGAGAGTGTCTGTCTGGGAGTTTTTTATTTGTGCATTTGTGTGAACAGCTGTTGCTGGAGGAGGAACCCTCTGTCATCATCATAATCATCATCATTACTAGCAGTTTAAATAGGTCTCCATAGCCCTGAGAAACTGTAATGCTCATTATTCACCTGAGGCTGTATTGTGCTTTAATTATACTCATACAGCGAGTGCTTTACATGCACATCAGTATCCTGGTTTTGAGTCTTATCTTGGGTCCTATCATATCTGAGGTATGCCGTTTGGATGGAACATAAAAAATCTGGTTATTCATACCCCTGTGTACACTATCTATGTTTCTGATCATCTGTACACAGATCATCATCAATCTAACCATATCAGGAACTATGTTCTTTATCAACAAAGAATGGTCAGAAACCTGGAATAAGTGTTTACCTGCCAGTGTCAAAATTGTTCTGTTTTATCCGTCACTTATTTCCTGGGGCTCATAGAGATGTTAAAGATTAAACAGGTTGGATCAGAATTTGCGCCACCTCCTGGATAAGGAACAAATGCATCCTACTGATGCTGTTAAGAACTAAACTTCAGGATAGCTGGTCATCTCAAGTCACAGGTTCACAGTCCAGGTTCCTTGCAGTCCGAGCAAGAGACACTACAGAGTTCTCAGTGGTACTGAGGTCATGATGCCTTCACTGGAAGGAATAGCAGCTCTGTTTTGTCAAAGGAAAATCAACTGAGATTTGTCACACTGGCACACAGAGATTCATGCTGCCACGTGGTTTTCAGACAGGGGAATAGATAGAATTTGTTGAGTGTCATCTGCATAGCTTTTGTAGGAAAAGCCATGAGAATGAATAAGTTACCTTGTATGTGCCCGAGACTCCCTGTTCTCAGAGAGTAGAGAGGAGGTGGGGTGTTTCACCATGTTAAACGGGGCTGACAGGTCCAGCAGGATGATGATGGAGGAGAGAAAGGTGTGGAGTTACTCTGTGATGCTAAGGAGGGTGGTCTCAGTTAAGTCAAGTAGGTTGTTCCAGTAAATATATGCATGCTCAGGTGTTTTAGAAAGAAATGGAAGAAGATAGACAGAAGATAGCTTTATTGCCATGACTATTGAACAATATTGCCAAAGCATCATACATATTAATTCTTTACTTCAAAAGAGTTGAAAGTGGGTTTCTTTAAAAGAGGGTTCACTATAGCTGATTTTAGAGTGAAAACAACCAGTTAGCAGAGAGATGTTAATGAGGTGGTGAGGAAAGGAAAAGGGTTGGGAGCAATAAACTAAAGAAGGTGAGGTGGAATAGTGTGAGTGGATGGTTTGGCAGTGGGATACCTCTGCACAATGGATCCCACTGTGTGGAATCTATTTCCCACCAGTGAACACACCAACACCACTTGAGGATAACATGACCATGAATGATGAAGACAAAATATAAATACAGTACATGAAAGTGTCCCGGGTTACGGCCGTGTTAACTCACTGGGAGCTGACATGTTACGCCCCCCAGGATATTTTTGTATCCTCATTACGTAACGCTGTTACATAACATCATTACGTATAATCCGTTACTCCCTAACCCTGTGCACAGTAATGTCTGCAGAATCACGAATCATGGGCTGCACATGGATGTCACAAGGGTCCGCAAGGGTTCTCATGGGCAGATGAAAGTTATTTCATGCAGACTTTGATGCCACTTTCGCATTAGCAGAGTATTTTGGATGTAGTGGTCAACCTACGCAGTTACTGTGTCACGACCCAGAGCAGCCAAGACCCCCCGGTCGTGACCCTGACCTTCCTGCGGTGTGTGTGTGTGTGTGATTGCGGTTTTTGAGTTGTTTTTTCCTTTGGGGTGTTTGTGGTGTGCTTGGTGTGTTTTGGTTTTTGTTTGTCC
>JAPMOB010237414.1:0-16481 GCA_029875015.1 Lepomis gibbosus
GTAAAGTATGTTTATACAGTCTTACATTTCCAACTGGCCCTTTGAGGGTAACCAAATGCTTATGCGGCCCGTGGTGAAAAGGAGTTTGACACCCCTGAGCTACGCTGTTCTTCTTTATAACACTGTGACTCTGTGGACATTGGGGCAAAACACTTACCGTGAGCTACAGAGCTGCAGTATGCTGTTTAAACTGATCTCTGTAAAACTGATCAGTGAACAGTTACATTTCATATTGTAGTTGCCTTTCCTCTCGTAGTTATCAGCTGGATATGATGTGAATATCTCTGAGTGAGGATGACTGTGGTGCAGCTGAAACAAATAAATGTAGATTAAAAGTGAGTTTTTCATTCTCTGCTGACGGTCTGAATGTGTTTTGACAGCATTTCAAAAAAATACGAAATGAGCAAGATTGTATTAATGTAACTTCCCTAGACACATTTTACATTGCAAAAAAAATCATTAATAGGCATAGGCTACTGAGTCAGACTGCCACTTTACAATCACAGGCCTAAACTGTCTAATCTGTTCGATTAATATTTTCATCTTCAGTTATTGCCACTGGCATTTAGTCCCATCAGGTTACAGCTGAATAAATTGGCCTGTAGCTATTTAAAATGAATAGCAGGCTGCAGGAGAATTCCAGCACTTTATCAATCATTAAGGAAATTCCATTCTGGTAAAATGATGAATGAGAAACGCTGTATAAAATGTAATAATGTTGACGTATCTATCCTGCATTTTTGAGCCAATCAGGGTCCGTATTGGCACGCATTCATATTTCTAGCTCCACCCGATTACAATGGAGGCTCTGCCTTGATTTACCCGTTGCCATGGTGAGTTCCACTGATGATGGCTTTTTCTCATCCCCACGCACGCGCTTCCATCAGGCTCTACATACTCAGAGTTGACTGAACTTATTCTGATCGGCCTTTCTGAAGCAGAAAACTCAAAGTTTGACAGCTCAGAGTTCGTCAACCCAGAGTTCAGGTTTCCACTCAGAGTTTGGTGAAGCTGCTTTCTGAAACAGGGCCAGTATTTCAGACATCACCCTCACAACTTCATCCCTTACCTTAACCCTTACCCTGCCCCTAACATTAAGCTAATTGTAACCTGAACTCTAAAATCTTCACCCTCAAAAAGCGTGTGCATTCAGGTTAAAGTCCCCACCACGATATAAAAACATAAAACACACACGCCACAGATCAGTTGGTTTGTGTTTGTGGGAAGACGTCTCACTCTGCTGCTGTAATAATTTACATTTGTTCTGTTCGACAACATGCAGCTTGTATCTTGTTCATGGCTCTGACTGCAGATCAGCTGAGAGCTTGAACTAGCATTGGTTCAGTGCCTCAGTGTGTTTTCTTTAATTAGTCCTGTTACTGATCACATGATCAGTCATCACGCCGCGACGCTCCCTTTGATGTGTTTGCATGGAGCCTTTTAATCACCCTACCGAAAGTTAATCCTTCATGTAACCACCTCATATCACATTTCATTCCTACATTTCCTCACTTTTCATTCAGAGTATAGGTGCTTAAACTTTTGAAGTTCAAAATTCATGGACATTTTTATTTAAAAAAGCTCTTCATGCGAACAAAACAGGTAAAAATTATTTCTTGAGATAATTTTATTTCTGAAAGGAAAAAAAAGTTTTTGAAGATGTTCAAGTTTGTTAGATGACGTCATTAGTTAAGGGTAATTAAATCACTCTTTCTTCTAAGTTTGGTTGACTGCTATTGTGGGCAGGAGGGACAAAACAGAGGTTTAAACACGCTCATTAGATTGCTGGTCTCTTTTTGGGAGAACAGCCAGGAAGGGTCTTTTAAGTCTTTCTCATCCTGGATTTATGTTTTATGTCAGTTTTCCCTTGTTATGTTTAATGTAAAAAATCACAATTAAAATGATTGATTTTGTGTGTCATGGCTCTTAAATGTGCCTAATATTTCGCTCTCCTACAGCTGCTCCTTCAGCACAGAAAGCATAACTACATTAAAATTTAAAATATCATATTCTAACATCTAAATGATGAATGTTGATTTGCAGGTGATTTTTTTTGCCATTTAATGTCTAGCTAACGAGCTGACAAGCCCACGAGAGTTGTTAGTGAGAGCACTTTTCCTTGGTGGATCTTTGTGTGCAGCTTGTTTAATCAAGATCAGATCCTTCAAGAAAAACGTGTCCACTGAATGTAAGAAGCTGGAAAAGCTTTTGTTCACTGAAGTTCACAGTTCATGGACTTTCCGGTCTTCCAGACTTTATAGTATTTTTCTTTGTTTGCTGACCTTTGATTGGGTGAAGTCTTTGAATTGTTTGGACTGGACAACACTGAATGACTAGACAGTAATTAATGACCAATCAATAGTGAGCGTGTAATTCACAGCCAATTAGGAGAAAGAAAGAGTAAACCTTACAGAGAGAGAGAGAGAGAATTACTGGGAGAAATGCCAGAATGCCAAATGATTGCAGCAAAATATATCTCCTTATGCCACAAACTGAGGAAAGCCAGTGAAAACACAGACTATACTGATAAATAAATAGAATAATTGTACTGTAAAATTTTCAAATTATTATTATTTTCATTGTTTGTTATTTTAGTAATTGTTCCTTGTAAGAAGGAACCCATAAACCATAAATACTTCATTTATTTGTTTGTGTTTTACATTTTATATTTGATACTTGATTTTTATTAAGTGTTGTTTCTTTATTGATCCTAAATATAAAATTACTTCTACATAGTACTGACCTATGGCACACACACACACACACACGTTTACTGTTTTTAAATTTCTTTTCTTCTTCTTCTTATTTTTTTAACACACACTCTTACAGTTTAATTTATTTTATTTTATTTATTTGATGAACCATATGAATTGAATTCACAACATACACACACTCTTACTGTTTTATTTTATTATTTTTTAAATTTATTTATTAATATTTTATATATATTTATATATTTTTTATTTTAACACACAAAAAACTCTTTTACTGTGTAATTTATTTTATTTTATTTATTTGATGAACTATAGGAATTGAATTCACAACATACACACACTCTTACTGTTTTATTTTATTATTTTTATTTATTTATTTATATCTTTATATATATTTTTATTTTCACACACAAACAAACACTTTTACTGTTTTATTTATACTATATTTATATAATGAACTGTATAAAATTAATTATTCTTTACATGTATTTTATTTTAAGCTTTGGCAATATTGTTGTTGGACATTCATGCCAATATAGCTGAACGGAAATGAATTGAAATGACAAAGAGAGAGAGAGAGAGAGAGAGAGAGAGAGAGAGCTTTGAGGTAAATTGAAATGTTCAGAGGAAATTGGTTGTTTCCTTGAGACAAGTGAAGAAAATGGCCGACTCTTTGTGTGAGTGTGTGTAGGTGTGTGTGTGTTTGTAGTAATTATATTAGCAGTCAGGGTTGATGGATGATTGAGGTTCTATCTGCAGCCCGAGGCCCTGAATGCACCTCAGTACTATTAATCTGACATTACAACAATGTGTTTTGTGTGTGTGTGTGTGCGCGCGTAGAATGTTGACCACAGTTTAAAGAAAGTTTCAATATCAAACTGACTTCATTTTGGGAGTCAGTCAGTATGGGGGTCCATTTGTAACAGCAGTGCAAAGACTGAGTAGACTTTCTCAAACTTGATTTAGGACTCCGTCTGCATTTAGTTCAGACCAAACACAGAGCGAATTCTCAAGGTGGCATGATTGTATTCAAAGACAGTGGAGAAAATATGTGGTGCAAACTGAGGCAAAAACATCCCAAAAACCCGAGCAGCTCATTATGGATGAAATTACCCATGGCCTGATAACCTTCACTGTCTATTTTGCAATTCATTAGGCTGCGTTCAGGCCGACTTTAGCCCTGCATGAAAAAACGCAGTGCCCGCATTCATTTGAATTAGGCTAGTATGATGAAGCAGTGCGGAGGGGTCTGGAAGAACAACGCAGGGTCGTCAGGCAAAAAAGTTGAACCTGGCTCAACTTTTGTCAGACTTTTTTAAGAAGAAGGCAGTATTGTTGCTGTTAAAAGATTAAATAATTGCTGCCATGATAACTTTACAGAATTGTAAAACATTGTCTCAGACTTTGCTAAACCCTTTGTGCAGTGTTTCAGTGTCTGAAATGCTTTGAACTCATTAATCAGTGATTTAAAACCTGAAACTATTTGCGCTCACTTGCACGTTTCTTTGCTTTGTTTTAATGCAGGGATGTATTTGGTCTTTGCAGACGTCTGAGTGCATTGCTGGATTTTGTAAGCGCCTCCACTGTCCACATCCGTGTCCATTATTTCAGGGCCTTTCGCCTACACAGTGGTGCACCACAGCAGCCAAAGCTGGTCCTAGCTACACCCAAACACAGCCGCTAGCCTGTTGCTAACAGTAAATGTCAAGTTATTGAGGATTCTTGGGTCAATTAGGCAACCAAGCCCCCAGACTGTGTAAAGAAAAGTTACGTTTACAGCATATGTTTCACACTTTGTGGCCCAATGACCTGGCATATTTTAAAGAACAATAAACTCCCTGTGAGAATGACCTCATCATACAGAAATCAATCTCAGCGACTCTAAGTGCCCGTTTTGCAAGTCTGATTTGGTGTGAAAATGCTTTAAATGTGTCAGATAATAATAATAATTATAAACAGTTTGGTTTTGTAACCTTCACTGCATTTCATTTTGCACGAATTCACTTGAATGCAACACCTCTCCCCTCTCTGTGTCTCTAATGAGTGGTTTCAGTCTCTTGAAAATGAAACCTTTTATTCTCCTGCTGTCACACTGCAATAGGCCTCAGTGTGTGTGTGTGTGTGTGTGTGTGTGTGTGTGTGTGTGTGTGTGTGTGTGTGAGACATATATTACCATATCAATAGTTCTCTCGTCTTTCCACCCACCCACCCACCTCTGTCTTTCTCTGCTGGGATGTAATTGTGGCTGATTATCAGACGTGCACTGTTATCAACACACACACACACACACTGGGAACAAAACAAACCCAGTCGTTTCACTAGAAGAAGAAATCTGAAAGAATCTGCTGCTGAACTATGTTGGTTCTACTGAAACTCTAATTTTAAAAACTCTATTTTTAAAAGCGTTGCTGCGGCTGTGAACTGCAGCCTGTGGAGATCTGTAATCGAGCTGCAACCTGTGTCAAGTAAAATGGCATTAACAATAAGCAATGCTAGGAATTTATTAATACCCTTGTCAACAGACTTCTCAAACATATCTATATGCAAGATGCAAGATCAACTAATGATCTTCATCGTTAATCTTGTTTACATTCATGACATTGTGTATCCACGTTTATAGATGTTTTATATTTGCTCACTTTCCTACTTTTTACTGCATCTGCTGCACAACGATCTCCTCAGGATAAATTCTTTTTTTTTTTATCTTACCAATAAAAGCTTCTGTCATGACACTTCAAGAGGTCACGTTAAAAACTCCCCTTAAAAACCTTTAACAAAGGTAGAAGCATTAGAGGACGGCTCTCTCTTCCAGGTCAGACATATGAGCTTTTTATCTGCTGCTCTCTTTTAAAGTTCATATGAAAGCCAGACAAATAAACTTGCTTTATTGAAGGCAATACAAGCGTATAATGCAAAGACTGCTCTCTAAGCAAAGCTTTCAGTCTACCTGTTGATTTTCATTTCAAACTGTCATCCACTGTTCATGAGCTTTGGGTAGTTAACCAAAGGATTAGATCAGGGATACAAGTGACTTCAATAAGTTTCCGCTGCCAGATGGCTGGAAATAAACTGGATTTTAGGGGTTAAAGGGAGTCCTGCTTTAGATACGGCAGAGGTTTTGATTCTTAGTTCAGTGTCACAGTCACCTGTGAAGAGCACTAGATGGATATGTGATCAGGCCCACAGTGAATTCTATTCTATGCAATCTCTGCATTGAAGTTCATTCATTGTGATAGAGCGCGTTAGGTGTTCAAGTTTGCTAGATGTGTGTTTCTGTTTCTTCGACTTGCCTCTTGTTTACACTTGTGTGCAGAGACACATGCTGACCACCACAGTCCTTGTGGTCTTCACATGAATCCACTAGCATCTCAAAGATAAACATATCCCTAGCTAAATCTTTGCTGTATAGGGTAAAAGTAGATCCTTTAAACAAACTAGGTCACAAAATGTGTCTTCTGAAAGCATTTATAGCTGTTCTACAAGGCCATGCTCGATGAATGCGATAATCATTCAGATACGGGAATAACGTCACTGCCCTTGCTGTGGACAGTACCATAACTAAAGGAAGCTGCATAGTTTCTTTTCAGTCCTGCGTAGAGTCTGTCAGGCCCTACATTCAGCCCCAAAATACCTGAAAAAGCTTCACGAATCTGTAGGTCGTAGGGCGTTCAGTGCACACTAACAGTTGATGGTGTCCTGGAGGAGCATATCTCTAACTTCATGGATAGTAAGTGAACATGTTCAGAAAGATTTTAATCCATGTCATACAAACTGTCAAACAATAGAAGTGTGAGGGACAAAATTGGGCTTTTGCTAGTGAAAGAAATACCACTGAAGATATGCTTTGGTATTTACACTTAACTAAGAACAATTTGCAGAGATTTATTTTTACTGTGACATTTAAAGAGTGTTTTGGGTTTTTTTGACTTGTGTTAAAAAGCTTAATTAATCCAATACTCAAAGTTGCAAAGCAGTAAAGTATGAAAAACTCATTTAGTTTCTTTGTTTCAGAATAGATTCAGTCTGTCACCTTTCCTCTCTGTTAAATAAATATGTAGTGTGAAAGTGTGTGTTTGTCTGCAGTTAGTTTGTGAGCAACTATAATTGGCTCCTGCAGGAATTCAGCGGCAGAAACCAGCCAATCGGAGAGCAGGAGGTTTCACACCAATCAGCAGTTTTAATTATTTACTAGCGAGAATCAACATTTCTACTAAACGTTGACACATTCTGTTTCTTTTTGTAACCGCTATTTTCACACCTTCACCCCCCTACTGCACCTCAGGTGTCTGAGGACAGTTGTGTGAATTTTCTTTCCCAAAGTTTGATCCTACTAACAAGAACTGTGTTAGTGTATCACAGCCTGATACATCTTCTTCTTCTGAACCGTAGAGCTCCATTGTTGTCCAGAAACTATTAATTAATAAACACACATCAGTGAGCCTCACTGCGGCACTAGACAGTATGTTCCTACATCACCATAAACACACACTTTGTAGTTTATTTTGACTCAGTCCCACATACACTGCCCCAAATACTCACCAGTGCACCACACGTGGATTAATCAGCCAATGAAAACAGTCCCCAACAAATGCACTATTTCCTCCTGTTTGTTTTGATACAAACCACACTGAGCAGCTGTTTCAGGAAATTCCTGGGCTTTTCCAAAGCTTTCTGTCTTCAGCAGGAACCAACGGGCTTGGGGCGGAGAGCCAAAAACAGAGTAGGTCAATCAGAAAGTACTGAGAGACGGACTGAGACGTTGTTGGTCTTGGTCTTTCATTTCTTCACGATCAGACAAATGTTGAATGTAACACCAAACATACTTTTGATCTAAACAAAAATATGTATACGGCTGTGAGATACAATCTAATACTTGACAAAAAAAAGTTTACATTTCGGACATTTAGCAGATGCATTTGTCCAAAGCAACTTACAAGAAGGACAGAAGAAAGTGAAAAATTAATAGACCGCTGTCAGTAGATAGTAGAGGTTTCAAGTACTCATAATTGCTAGGTTAGCCATTGCTGGTAGACAGCAAAGATAGCTATGCTAAGATGCTTCTCGGTGCTAAATACTATTTTTAAAAGCGCAGTAAGTTAACCTTGAGTTTAAAATATATTATCACACTTATGTGCCCAAAGTTGAGAATCAATTGAAGATGGAGCAGATGAAAAGTTGCTGGTAGAATGAGGATGCAACTTGTGAAAACACGCAGCCCACTCGTCAGTTTCAATGAGGTCTGTCTGACGTAATCTTTTTTTTACCTGGCTTTTGCAACATCATCCAGCAATGTGCTGCACTTGCCAATCAAATACATGCAAGCAGACGTTCCTGGTAGATTAACTTGACCAGCATATTTGTACTGTTTTCCTCGTGGATGACTCTTAAAGATAAAAATAACTTTCCAGAGATGTAAAATCCTCTATCTGAGTATTACAAACCATCAGTGCAGTGTTTTGGCTCTGATAAGCTTTCAAACTCATGAATCCGTTACTCAAACGCACCTGAAGCAACGTGTCCACACCAACACAGCCCCTTGCATCACGTGGCTGTTTTTGTTCTGAACAACCACTAACAGAGCAACTACACAGCTCACATCTTGTCAAACTAGCAATGCAGACGTGGGCGCTAGGAAATTTCTACACACAAGGCTGATTGTGGTATTCTAGCCAAATACTCCCGCTAATACCAGCATTTTTAAGGGGGATTTTTTCAATGTGCACACCTGTTTGTTAATCTAAAGCCGGGCCCAGGCACCAGCTGTTTCTTCTGAGGTGCTTGAGCACTGTTAATATTTTTCCTCACCACCAAACAGTCGAACTTAATGTGAATTAGATCCGAAGGCGTTGCCTGAGAGTAGGCAACACCACTCAGGTTACCTGATTCACATAACCAGAAACATTACGCAGGTGTGTTTCAGAGCAGCAGCTGGAAACTCTGGGGGAACTTTGTTGTGCTGAACCAAACACAGCACCAGCCAGTATCAAAATACACAGTCAGTAAATGGTTAAAGTCACTTCTCACACACTGATAGAGACAGCTGCATCAGTGAACTCATTTTACACACAGCTGGTTTGGTGTTTTACAACCAAAGGGATCCATCAATCATAATATTTTGTGGCCTTCTATGTCTTTAATTCAGCTTTCTGTTGTGATGCTGAATAAATAAACAACTAAAGGAGGATAGTGACAAAATGAAGCAGTCTTTACTAGTAACATTCAATCAGTAAGAACTTATAAGGTCAGCATGTAGTGTATTTTCAAAACTGACATTAGCTGCTGGTGATGGTGATGAGAAACATAAAACTTGACATAATATGGAGACAGGATATATCCTCTGCACGTAAAATGCACCTTTATGCCCAGTGCCACACATGAAAGCTGAGCTTCTGACAATTCTTTTTAACAATTTTTCATATATAATAAATCTTGCAAGGGTAGGTTGAACTAAAATAGACCCTAAAAGACCCTCCACCGCTCCCAAAAAAGTCTGACTTCCCTGCCGTGAGCAACATAAAAATGACACTACCCTTCTCCTTTTTCAGCCCCCTTTAATCTGTTTGCTACTGATAGCAGTGTATGTGTGTGTGTGTGTGTGTGCGCGTGCGTGTGTGTGTGTGTGTGTGTGTGTGTGTATGAGGAGGTTGGAGCTGATAAGGAAAGAAGAAGCTCTTTAATAGAACAAGATGACACACAGGATAACAGAATGTGTGGTCTGTTACTTTCTCCATCTGTTTTATGTCAGCTGGAGTAACACTGATCTGTCTCTCACACACACACACACAAGGTGTGATAACACTACACTTGTGAGGACCCTTACTGATCTTAACCCCGACTTTAATGTTACTTTAACCCTTAACCTAAGTCTAAAACCTCAAACAGCCCTTTGAAGAAGAGGGAGCAGATACATTTGTTCTTCCTGTCAAGATATATTACTGAAGAAGTACAAGGAGCACACACACGGCAGTGGGGACTATTTCATTACTACAGGTGTGATCTCATTACCTCTGGGATATTAATTGCTGTTAACTAATGACGCTAGTTGTCAGTGGGGTTTCTATGTTCCACTGTGTTGAGAATATGTCAGGTTTGGCCACTATTAAAATTGGCTTCAAAGCACGGAGCAATTCCTGGTGACTTGCAGGAAATGCGATGCTACCAAGCAAACCAATCAAAGTTCGTTCAGTCTGCGTAGCCGCAATGTGTAATTTCATTTTACGGGAGGTGCGCATCAGGCTACGGCGAAGGGTACGCAGCTACTCTTTGGGTCCAGCATGCCAACTGCATTTTTCATTTCAAAGTGTCAGTGTTTGATGGTGATCAGTACTGGTTGCTTAGAAGAAAATACTACAAACACAGAACAGTAGTGGTTGAAAGTAAAACCAGAGATTTATTCTGTCTGAGGTAGAAAAGTTGGTCTAAGACAAGATTTTGTAAATGCTGATGGAAACATATTTTTCTTTATATAGTTTGCACTCACCATTACAGGTCTTACACTTCACTTATGTTTATGTTTTCAGTGGTGTAGAAAGACCTGATATAATGAACCGTTATGTTTTTATTACCTTAGAATGAGACATTGATATCTACATACACGGTGGGTCCTCTGACATGTTGCATCGCCATGTTTCCACAGTATTTCTTCACTACGTTGAATATATGCAGAAGAAGTAGTAGTAATAGTTATATGGTTTTTTAGAAGAGAAGTGAAATTCAGACAATTGGAGGACCACATGTACTATTTAACACAAGAGCTGACAGAACGTGTAGGCCACTGTAGCTTCTCCTGCGCGCTTGCAAATGGAGGGCTGAGCAATGGCTGAGCAGATGGTTGCAGTTCACAACCATTAACGCTATCTGCAACTTAAATCTACACACTGAACCTTTAACCACAGCATCCCTGTTTCAAGTCTAGATCGCGGCCCTTGTTTTATGCAACCCAACTCCGGACACCACAGGGTCCACAAGGAAAATGCACACACACCAAGAGCATCTTGAGATGGTATTATGAGAAATAGCAATGAGATGCACTTATGTATCAGAGTCAATAGTGCTCCATTATGTAACCTTAAGATATCATCTTAAAAACACAAAGTTATAGTTAATGGAAACCAGAGTTAACATTTTTGTTCATTTTAATTTAGTGTTATGATGTAAATCTATATCTGCTTTAATCAAATTTAGCTATTAGATTTGTTAGTTTTAGTCAACAACAATGAAAGACAGTCTATTAGTCTAGTATAGTCAAATTTTCATCGTATATTTTATGCCATCAGTCACAGTTACCATGGTTACAGGTGTAACTCATCTCGTCTGTGTTGAAATTAGTGAAAAGCGCACTGTTGACCCGTTCTCACACACTGTATTCATGTCTCTCTGCTCTGCAGTGATACCACACTGACTCTCCTTAATAAAGGTCATATGGGCAATGTTGCAAATGAATCAGCAGCACTGCTTTATAGAAATGAATAAAGGACTTAAGACATATGACCAGGCAACAACAGATAATCCTGTCCTTAAATCAAACCTGCTGTCTCGGACTTTCAAACAAGCGAAATACCTTTATTTCTAAAATAACACAAACTAGCTGACAAAGTATGTCAATAACCACAGAACAAAGCACAGCAACTCATAGTGCCAACACAGTATGAATGAATGGATAATGGGGCTGATCATGATCCACGTGGCAAAAGTCACTGTCCCTTGTGGGCCCTTGTTATCAGATGGGCCCCGGTGCATTGCAGCGGGTGCACCATTGGTACTTACGCCAATTGGCAGACAGCATATTGTTAGTTGTATTGACCCTCACCAGCATCTGACCGGACTGATGTGACATTTGCAGGCATGTTAACAAGCCGTGTAATGTGCTGCAGCTCATCAGCTATCAAGCCTGCAAACGGACATTAGCTGTGCACTTTTTCGCCAGTGAACGATTGTTTAGTCGCTCGTTCAACAAGCTAAGGTGCAGGACAAGATGTGTGTTCATGTCTGTAAGTCAGATAAGAATTAGACTTTAGCAGGAAAGCTAATGTGGGTTGATGTTCCAACTCTGTGGCTGTTAGTCAGTGTGAGCGTTTGCCTATGATCCTGTGGTGACGTCATGCAAATGTGGGTTTTAAATATTAAGCAATTTGAATAAAACCAACAGTATTCATAATGCATTCAATTAATGCAAAACTATGGGGCGCCATCATCAAATTTCTCCTTTCTGGTTTGCAATATTCTGTCAAAGTTGAAAAAAGGTAACAAGATTTACAGAGTGGATATGTTGCTGTAGCACAGAAAAAAACGTGATGTTGACAATTCTTTACTTCTTTCCTGTTTACTTCTTATCTGCAGTTTTCCTCCACTAATCCAGAAACAGGATCAACTCTTTGCACACTGGCTGCCTCCTTGCTTTTTAACCCGTCGGTTTCTTTCTTTGTTGGTGACTTTTCCTCATTAAATGTCTTTTCCTTTTCATCATTTTCAGCTACACTTTAATTTCTGTCTGCAGCAGGAAGCAAATTTAATGAAGACCTGAAGAAATCCCCTTCTGTTTCTCTATATAGCTTCTTTAAGTAATGTTTTTGCACCTCCAACTCTCATCCTACACTCTATCCATCAAAGAGCAGAGAGGGGGTAATAGAGGCCACCGCCAAATGTGATTCGTCTTTTCACCACGGTACTTCTCCCCCTCTTCTTATTTTTCTTCTCACTCTATCATCACCTTGTCTTGACTCTCTTCAACTCTCTTTCTTGTTCTCCTGCCCTTCGTCTTCATTCTTCTCTTCATTTGTGTTTCGGTGCATTTTTAATAGTAATAGTTTTCATGTGCTCTCTCCATCCTTTCTCCTCTCTGTTCCACTCATATACATTTCTTTTCCTCTTTCTTTGTCTATTTTCATGCCAGCCTCCTCTTCCTCCTCATAAATCTAAACAGGGCCGGTGTTTTACAGACACTATACATTATACATACAGCAAGGGAGAGAAGATCAAAGTGTTACATACACAGTACAGTCAGAGAGAGGAGATAAAAGCAGGAGAGTTGACGAGTCAGATAGATATGAAATAAAAATTATAATGACTGAAATAAAATCTGCCTGAGATATTTTGATAAGGTTTTTCGATTTTTCTTCCCTTCATTTCAACCTGGAAATAAGGTTTTAAAGGACTCAAGACATTGTTGGACTGCTTTGAATGTACTGGTCAATGCTTTTAAGGCTTCAGCTGTCCGCCACACATTGTACCTGTGTACATTATTTTTGCCACTTTTTAAAAGAAGACCACAGTGACCATAAGGACCAGAGTCTAATTAAACATAACATACATGCTTATATTGTTGCAGCTTTTCATTGTATCAGCAGTCTATAAAATTTCTACATGTTCCTTTGTAGCCTCCTGAAGGCAGAACAGTGTGTGATAAAAGGTTGATGTTCCTCTGTGGGCCTCTTTGAAAGCCCTTTTTCCCCGATGCATTTGATGCGGACATCTTGTTACTATTGGAAAAATATAAAACACTCAAACAGAAACAGTCCACAACTTATTTCTCCCTACTCGCACATTCTGTGTTTCATATTTTGTGTTGTGTTTCAGGTGTTTTTCTCCCTGCAGCACTGTGACTCACTGCAGGTGGAAACTGCTCTTTTAAATAAAGACCAATATTATAAATAAAATGTTTTGTCATTGTTGTTGTTGTTAGAGAACAGAAACTTTGTTTCTATTAATGCATCCAGCCATGCAGAAGCTTTGTAACTGGAATTTAAAAATGTCACATCCCTCACACTGTGTGTGTGTGTGTGTGTGTGTGTTGACATGTATTACTGACATTGTGGGGACAAAGCTCTGTTAACACAGTCACAGTGTTGGGACTTGCCTTCTTTATGGGGACAACATGCAAATCATTAAAGTTTAAGGTTTGAGTAACGTTAGGGGTTAGGGTAAGTCTCCAGGAAATTAATGTAATCAATGTAATGTCCTCTGAAGTGATGGAAACACGACTGTGTGTGTGTATGTGTGTGTGTTGTACGATATTTTATTTTAGCATATTCTTTATTCAAAACAAATCTCACGGAGGATTGTAATGATTATTTAAAGATTTGTTAAAAACTGTAATGACAAAATAAGTAGTTCATTGGCATTTGTAAAATTTCCCAGATAAATATATGTATTTTTAAAGGTCAAGTGTTTGCGTGTCCATTTCTCCTACATTCAAGGATACACAAGTGTGATGTTATTTTAAAACATTTTTAGTTTAAAGATTGTACTCAGCCTCTTAACCTGTAAAGAAGTAAATCACTGCTTCCTAATTTTTAGATAGTTTGTGTGTCTGAGGGCACAGTGCTTACAGGAACTCTTAATAGGTCATTTGCCATACTTTTAATAGTGCCAATTTCCCCAAATGATTACAAATATAGGCAAAAGATAACGGGGCTCACGTTGTAGCCCACAGTTAACTTACTAAATGGCTCTGTGGCAACATTAAACATCCTGTCTACAGCTTTTGACATGAGCATAACCAACTTTATCTCAATGTCAGGAAATCAGAAGAAATAGTAATAGGTAACCCGTCACTCCACCACCCCGTCCTTATCAATAAAAAAACAGCTGAAATTGTTGACAGCTTCAGATATGTTGGACTCACCAGACAATAAGCTCAGCTTCGACCAGCATACAAAGGACATATGTGACATCTCATCACATATGGACACTTTTTAACGCCCTTGGAATCCCTTCTGTGCACATGTAGGGCTCCACAGTATATTTTTCCATTATCAGTATCAAGTACATACTGAGTGAAGTGTTCCACTGTTCAATTTTCACTACTGTAAAAAAAACTGTCTTTTTTAAAATCTGAATAATAGCACATGCATTTATTCAAAAACTCAATAACACTGAATTATTGTCCAGCTCTAGTGTGCACATTTTAAACTGTGGTCAACTCTTAAACAACAACTAAAGCAATTATTTCCCATCATGTCAGTTTTTCTAGGAGCAGGTTGGAACTGTGAAACTGTAACCTCTCTGCTTTGTCATGTTCACATTATAGGAAAACCTAATTCGTACACAGACACACAGAGCAGCAAACAGGTAAATATACACAGATAAAAGAAATAAATATGCAGACAGATAAACATTGAAAGATGAGAACAGACATACAGTTTATCAGACAGTGAGTTCAGCTCTGTGATTGTTTCTCTGCTTTCTCTCTCTATTCTTGTTTTCCCGTCAGTCGAACTGCATTCCCATTACTCACTGTGTGAGAAGGTGATGTTTAAATTGCTATATATTTTCCTCTTGGCAACGGCAATCTGTCACAGCCATGATTTACAACGACAGTTCAGTGTGTGTGTGTTTGTTTGTTTTGTTCTGGGTCAGAGGATCGAAGGTAAAGGTTTTCAGGCTGCTGTAAGATATGATTACAAAACAAAATGATTGTTACATCACTTCAAATGTGATTGTGTGGCATTGTGTGTCATGTTACAGGTGACTTGTTTCATTATATTATCTTAAATGTTGTCCAGTAACACTAACAGAAGAACATTTTAATTTCAAAATTTAAACATTTAAATTTAAACTACTCAATGTAGTTACGGTTCTCCCTGCTTTATTGTCTGATGTCTACGTAACAAAATGTCCTCTGACTATGACGCCAAGATGCAACGCTTGATTGTGGAGAAAATATAATAATAATAATAATAATAATAATAATAATAATAATAATAATAATAATAATATCTTCTAATAGAGCACACAGGGGCAAAAATAAAACACGCATAATACAGTTAAGTCAACCAAAGTCAGCAAAGCCTCTCTTATAAAAGTATATTTTAAGCAGGGACTTAAAGGAGATTTCTTTTCTGTAGTTTGTAGTCAGGACCCTGACCCCTTTAGTTTTAAGTGGTGCCTCTTGAACAGACAACAGCCCTCTGCCTGAGGATCTCAAGGTACGTGCATATGAGACTCAAAGGTCCGACATATAGCAGTCAGGGAGGCCTTAAAGATAATCAGTAACATTTTAAATTTTCCACATATTACAATATTAAAATGTGTCGATAGTTCTTGTTGAGGTGAAAAGCTGTCAATATCAGTATGGGTGAAATTGGCAAAGAAGAAGTCCCTTTCACTCTGTTTCCCCCGCCGTATTGTTTTTGTGACAGCATTTTGGGTACCCATGGAAACAATAAATGGCAACAGAGTTATAGCCGAAACACAAACAATATGTAAGCAACATTTGAAAACGCACCTGCACAACACAGAGCGAAGTAAGATGCTCTTCTTGTAGTCCATATTTGGGATGGACTTTGAGATCTCTTTCCACTGGCTTGGTTTGATTCATGTTTTTACTCTCTCCACCTATAAATTTCTGCTGTTATAAGGCAGAGAACGAAGAAGAGGAGAAAAATCGTCTGTTCCCTCCAGGAAAGAAACTAAATAGCAGAGAAAAAAGAAGAATGGAAGGAGAGAGAAAAGAAGGAGAGTTTTTCCTCCGGACAATAATAATCAATCAACCCCGACACATGTGTCTGTCTTTCTGTCCGTCTGAAATAAAGAAATACAGGAGACAGCTGAACTGAATTATTTAGCTATTGCTGAAAGTAAGCTTGTATAAAACACACACACAGATCAGACTATCAGTTTTGTTTGTTGCTCAAAGCATCTGTGTGTCTTTTCTTCTTTTTTTATCCCCTCCATCCTTCCTCTAATCACAGCCTGGCAGACTGCTTACTGTGTGTGTGTGTGTGTGTGTGTGTGTGTGTGTGTGTGTGTGTGTGTGTGTGTGTGTGT
>JAPMOB010237415.1:0-27983 GCA_029875015.1 Lepomis gibbosus
GGGAACAGTGCAGCGCTGTGAAGCAGCCAGCATGAGATCAAACCTCTTCCTTCTTTTTCACAGTTATCTTTTCCTGCTCATGTCTCCCACTAAATGCCTCGCCACCTCACGTTCCACTGTCCACTGACTCATCAGCTTCTTTACAACTTCAGCCTTCACCTCTCTACTCTTCATCTTCCTCACTCTTTGCCTCCCTCGTCCTCTCACACTGTCACCTCGTTCTTACTCCCAGTCCGCAGTCCCTGCACTCCTCCTCCTCCCGGTATGAAGTGCAGCTGCTCGATGGTGTTCTGCCTCTTGCTGGCGAAAGCCATCCGCCGGGCGTTGTGGTGGCCTCCACCTCCGCTGCCGCTGTGGGGGTCCCAGCCGCTGTGCATGCCCATGCCGGGCATGGCGGCGGAGCTGCGGTCGTGGTCGTGGCCTGGTGTCGGGTGGGAGTTCATCTTGATCATGTGGTGGCGGTCCAAGGAAGGCGTGGCGCAGATGTTCTGCTGCGACTGGGCCTTCTGGTGGTGGCTGAGCCGACCCATGGTGGGTACCATCCCGCTTCCTGCTCCTCTGTCACCTCCTCCAACTATCAGACCCATCGCCACCAGCTGATCCTCCAGACGGTCAGGTGAGACCAGAAGCCTCTCATGGGACCTATAAACAGAGACTTGTTTATCCTCTCAGCTATTAAATTGTGCTCATAAAATTCCTTGTCATGCCTGAACAGCTTCATATCTGGCTTTTAAGGTTGGGGGATAATTCATATGATATCATATGTCAATAATGTGGCTGAAGCATCAGAAAAAGCAAGCAAATGGTGCTTCAGTTGAGATCGTTTTGTCAACTGCTGTTTCCAAGGTCAAACATGAACTGTTGAGCTCAGCGTCAAACTTATTTGCCTCTTTTAGAAAGTCAAGGGGGTAAAAAGTTTTAAATTGGCTTGATTTAATTTCAGTTCAGTTTAAGTACATTCGACTTGGCAGACGTTTTAATGAAACTATTCTGCTCTTGATATTTATTAAACATTACACCCTCCCTGTAGTCTTATTTCTTGTCTTTCATCTTCTTCTATTACTCCTTTCTCTTCATATCCTCTCCTCTCCTCCCCTCACCTCTGCTCCATCCTCTCTCATCTCTTGTCTTACCTGCGAAGCGTCTGCGAGTTAGAGCCCCTGGTGGTGCTCATCATGGCTTTGTAGTACTGGTGTTGCTGGTTCTTGGACAGGCGGGACAGCGTGTTGCCCTCCCCGAACGCAAGCAGCTGGTCCTGGGACCGGACGCGGCGCGGTGGCCGGTCAAAGCTGGAGCTGGTGTACTGACTCTGGGCGGGCAGCGGGTACGGGTTCGGGGTTGAGGCGGGGATGTGGAGGCGGGGCCGCGAGCCATGGAGGGGCAGCGTGCCCCTGGATCCCAGCGTATACTCACCTCCCCAGGGCAGGTGGTGCTGCGAGGAGTGGAAAGAGGGCGGTGCGTTGTTGGGGCGGCGTTTGTTGTAGTAGCTGGAGTACTCATCAAGTTCTTTCTCTGGTTCAGCAAAAGAGAGAAAGAGAATTGGGCAAAATGTAAATAGGGCTGCAACAAAAGTGGATTTTCTTTGTAAATGTAATCCCTGAAAAAGGTCAATCACCATAATGTTGTTTCTTATGAATTTAGGGCTTACTACTCATGATTTTATTTTCTTCCACTTGTAATGCAATAGAGAACCAAGGTTAAACGTGCCCATCCCATTTTTCTGTCAACAGGTTTCCCCTGCAAAGTCCGTAAGATGAATAAAAAATATAATTTTTCTGAGCATTTGAGGATTTCTTGTCCATGTTGGTGAAATTGTTGAAAAAAATCAAATCAGATAAAATTTGAACAATACGGGATGAACCCCATCTGTCGAAGAAGATTAAACAGTATGATGGAAAGCCAAATGGAGGCTAATGGAGCTTTATGGACCCTTAGGTTAGATTGATTTCTCAAATGTCCAAATTCAAGAATGCGCTTTGAACCTAAAGTAAAAAATAAAAGTAGAGAAAAACAAACATGGAAAGAAACGTATGATGAAGAAAGATGACGGATATATAGAGGCAAGAGAAAAGGATGATGTCAAAGAGGCCACATGAAAAAGACATGCAAAAGAAAATGTGATGTGAGGCAGAGGCAGAAAAGGGAGGTGAAATACGCTGACAGAGAAGAGAAGAATACAATAAGATGGGATGAAAGAGGTAGAGATGTCAAAAGAAGATACATGAAATGTGAAATGGGGTGATCAAGTCAGAGGAGGACAGAAAGTAAGGACAGAAATGGCAAGAACTGATTTCAAAAAGAGAGAGGGGCATAGGGATGAAAGAGAAATAAACTGTATATTGCATGAGGCGTAAAAGAATAAAAGGTAAAAGACAAACGCAAGGTCATGTAAAGATGGAGCAGAAACTGGAAGAACGCTTAAAACAGAGTGATGAGAGAAGAATAACATGAAAATAAAGGGTCACAAAGTAAAGAGAGATGAAAAAGCGAGGAGAAACAGACGTGGATGGAACAGTTTGTGAGGTTCATTAATAGTGAAATACAGTGTTTCTGTGCTTTCTGCTCTATAGCCTGCTTTAATCTTCAAAGCATTTCCATGGAAGCAGCTCACCAACAGCCAATTTAGACATGACCTTTCACCAGCCACCTCTCTAACTCTTCTTCCCCTCTCGCCACTTCCTTCCTCTCTCTCTCTCTCTCTCTCTCTGTCAGGTCTCTTCCCCTCCTTTCTCCTCTCCTTCTGTTTGTTCCTTTGCTCTTTCTTTCTCATTTTCCTTTTTTCCCCACTTCTCCTTCTCATGCTCTCGAGGTTTCCTGTCTCTCTTTTGCCCTATCTATATTTCATCTGTTTGTCCCATGTCCTCTCCCTCCTCTTAGTCTTTTTCCTCTCTCCCTCACTCTGCTTCCTCCCCGCCTGTTGGGCCAAATTATCTCGATTTCTCCCTGGTTGCCGACCGCAGACAAAGAAGCCTTTATCAGTGTCCTTTCTGTAGCGCCTTGTGGGGAACAGCATCAAAAGCACCAGGTTTCATACAATTGCTGGCGAGAGCTTGTAGTCCCTCTCCCTGTGTCACAGTGACAACATTTTAGTTTCCCTGTGAAGAGGCGTTTCACCAAAACTGACATTTAGGGTGTTTTTTGAAAAAGCAGGCATTTAATAATCAGACAAGTAAAAACACAGCTTTGCTTTCAGTGTCACTGGCACTGGTGATTCCGTCTGTATCTCGTTAATGGGCACTTTTACATTTTTCTGCTGAAGAAATCAGTGCCAGAAAAGAAATCTTCTGGCGCAAAAGGAAGTCATATCTAAACCCACATTTGCAGTACGCCATCCGAACTTCCATCATATGCACTATGACATGTCGTAAGTGATCCTGTCAATTCAGCAGTAGCGTTAAAATGTGCAATGCAAGGTGACTTAAGACCTCAGTCGTTGCTATATTAGGGTCCAGTCTTGAGATCTTGACCTCTAATCCATCTCTGAGTATTTCTGACAACATAGTATCTAACTAGTAGTCTGACCTGCTTTATATTATGTGCTCAAAACAAAGTAAAGTCAAAATCTGTCCTCATCGGCAACAGGTCGAAGACGGGGTGAAGTCTGCCCCCCACGCAAACTCTCTGGATGCCTGCAGAAAGTGCACTTCATGAACTGGGATTTGAGCAGCCAGACTTCACAGGTACGCACAAGTAAAGATAGCCCGTTGTCATTCCCAGGGCATCGCCTGGTACCAATGCACAAACGGCAGCGGTTAGCATCATAGTTCAACGCACTGGGGGAAGCCCTGGGTGGGTCAGAAATTGGACTTCCATGCAAAAACAACGCTAAAGACTACTGAGGCCATTAAAAAGCAATGCCAAGGGTTTTGACCAAGCGTCCATACGTGAGAGCTGGGAATGAGAACAGGTTGGTAAAGACGTTATAGCCACAGTGATTGTAAAGTGCAGCCCTAAAACACTATGACAAGTCAAGTCAAGACCCTGTGGAAAAGGCAGTGTGTGCAATCATGCTTTTTTTTTTTAAATATTGCTATGCTGTGCCTATTAAAAAACATTAAAAAAAAACATTACTTGTCTAATAGACATGCAGAAAAATAGCTTT
Source organism: Lepomis gibbosus (assembly GCA_029875015.1). Taxonomy (NCBI): domain Eukaryota; kingdom Metazoa; phylum Chordata; class Actinopteri; order Centrarchiformes; family Centrarchidae; genus Lepomis; species Lepomis gibbosus. Next base: position 4,103 of record JAPMOB010237415.1, read on the forward strand.
CTGTAAATTAATTTGTTCAGTCATTCAAGGCTGTGTGATTATATGAATGAGAGCTGGAGAGAGAGGTACAACCAAAGACCTGTGGTGACAGGAGACAAGAAAAAAACAAAAGGCTGAATGAAGGGAAAAGCTTCTAGCTGGGATTTCTCTACTTTTTTTTTTTTACTAAACAACCTAAACCCTGATAGTCAGTTTTGATGACCTGAACCATAAAACGCTACACGACGGCTGCAATAATGCGTCAGAGATGCTGTGTCATAAATGGGAAGTGGGTGGATGACCTCTGGAGGTCTGACGTGTAATGAGATGAGCTTCGTCTATTGAAATGTTTTCTCCTTTTTTACTGAATCGAAATAATAAAGAGCCTCATCTGGACTTTCACCTCATTATTGCTTCCACGTATAGCCACACAGTGACACACACAGACATACAATCTCCCATGTAGTAATTATCCATCACTCAGCCTGCAGAGGCGACTCCCCTCCCCCTGTAGTCTTCAGCAATCGCAGGGTGAGAGAGGAAAAGACAGACAGAGAGACAGACAGAGAGAGTGGTTGTCAGCCACTGCCTCTCAAGTGTCTTTTCTTCCCCGTCGAAGGCAGCCAGGCCCCTGCAGACCAGCAGCCAACGCCCCTCCCCCTATCTCCACATCTCCCTCCAATCCTTTCTTCCTTTCATTCACTGCCTCTCCCTTCATTCTTCTCCTTCTGCATCTATAATTGCCCAAATATTTCTTTTTTTCTTCCCGCTGTGTCCTTATTTGCCTAATCAGCTCTTTTACTCTCTCACCCTGATCGTTCTCTTCTGGTCAACCAACCTCTTTCACTACACTTATACTCTCCCATGTCTCTTTCAATTTCCCCGATGCAATGAAGGTTCTCTGCCCCTCCCTTCTTCCTCTCTTCTTTTCATGTTGATTTTTTTCTTTACTGTTGTAACCCCTTTTTATCCCACAATCTGTCGCTCTTGTTCTTTTGCATTATTTCTTTTATTTCAAACCTTAACCTTGTTCTTGTCATCTATCTCACAAATCCATTTCTGCCATTTCATCCCTTTCACTCTCAGTCTGCTCTAATGCCTTCATTCAATTCCCCCCTTTTTCTGTTTCAGTTTATTTACTTTACTGTTATGGCTATTTAGCAGAAACAGTTTACACATTCACACTACACTGAGACTTTGCAGCTGAGTCACAAATCTCCTGGCGGCCATGCCTGCCTGCTGCCATCATGGAGGCTCACTTGAGAATCAGCTGTGTGAAAGTCGAACTAACCACAAGCCCTAACCACAAAAAGAGAAATACCTGGAAAGAAAGTCATGTAGGCCCGTTTACTTAAAAATAACTGGCTCATTGTTTAGTTGGCAGAGACATGCTCAGACACTTGGGTAACCAAAATCTGGTGAAGTGGGTGTTGTCTGTATTATCGGTCAGTACAGGCAAAATGTTGGCCCAACCGCTTGGCACGATGTTGCCCTACCTAACACCATTTAGATGGCCAACATTTTGGGCAATGTAATACAGGGCCAATGTTGGCTTGCCACACAGCTAATGTTTATGCTAACATGCAACAACAAACCACTTCTAGCCATATTTGCTAGACTTCAGGTGTGAACAACATCACAGCAATGGTTAGTTGTCCAAACACTGTGGATAACCAAATAAAAAATATGTACACAATGTTGATTATTTTGCCAATGTTGTTTATTTATATATATAGCATTTAGAGAAGACAGCAGTAAAGGGCTTGAATCCAACTTTGCGCTGACATCGTTCCACAGCAGCCACACTGACATGGCTGCCTGCAGATGTGTCCGCAAACCTTTTTTTTATATTGGCCTAGTGAGTGGAGGTATAGGCCGATATCCGATATCGGTCCGATTAATCGACCGACCTATTAATTGGTCTGTCGATTAATTGGTCTCCAATCGGAAAAAAATATCAGTTGAAACTTTGAAGTTGTGAAAAAGTATAATCAGCTTCTCTGCTGTTGATTCACATTAGTATTTTCCACAGCATAACTAAACACTTTACTTTCATCATCTGCTCATTGCTCCACAGCTGTGAAGTTTATTACGCTGCAGGAGAAGTAAGAGAAGGATTTGTAATTTTTTTATGTGACTCTGGGTCTCCACAGCAATTCATTGTTAATTGTTGTGAATTCATTGTTAACTGTTGTGAATCAAAGCTGTCTACAGCTACTGTCATCCACAAAAGGAGCAAACTATGCATGTCTCATAAACCACCTTTCAAAGTTACTGGCACTGAGTGTTTGATACTCAAAGATTTTTGGTGGAGAGTTCCTTTAAACACATGTGTCAGAGGCAAAACAATCAACACTGTGTACATAATTCAAACTTTTGAGACAGTCGACTTTATAAATGTGATCAGCGACAGTATTCAGCCACTGTAGCACAAGAACTCAGCACTTCTGATATGGCTGCTAGCGGGTATGTTGCATCACCTGAAAGCCCTCAGTGGTCCCACATAATCAATTAGTCCCACTTGCTCCCCCCCCTCTCTCTCCTCTCCATTTTTCTCTCAGTTTTTCCTCTTCACTTCCCTTGTTCTCCTTTTTCTCTCTCCTGTATTTCCACTCTCTCCTCCCACATCACTTAGTCCCCCCCCCGCCGGCTCACCCAGCCTCTTCAGGGAGCTGTAGCGGTTGATCTCAGGTTTCATGGCCAACTCGTAGGACGGCGGCAGCTGGGCCAGGTTGTGAAAGGAGTGGGAGAAGGAAGGATGGCTGCTGTTGTGTCTCATGCCCCCACCAATGATGCTGCCGCCACCAACGCCGCCACCACTGGGACCTTTCCCGCTACTTGTAAGCAGGGTGGGTCCAGAGGAGAGCTGGGAGGTGTTGTTCATACGGGATCCACGCTCTGGAGAGACAGAGATGGCCACAGGCAAAGGAAAATGAGGAGAAGAGGGAACAAAAAGGGTAAAGGGGGAAAGGATAAGCAAGTGAGGGAGAGAAGGGAGATAAAAAAAATGACAGGAGGGAATAAACAGTAACCATGAAAATAGAGGGGAAAAGCGGAGATAGAGAAGAGAAACAGAGAGAATGAAGAGGTAGATAAATTTGAAATGAAATAATAGAGAAAAAGAGTTAGGGGGAAAAGGGAACATAGAAAACAAATAAAAAGAAAGAAATGGACAAAGTGGATGAAAAGGTAAGAAAAAGACAAAAAAGACAGAACAAGAGAAGAAGATGTAAGCTGGTTAATGATCAGCAAACACAGGAAGTGTCTCCGAACTCCATGGCGACCATCTATAAATACAACTCTGTATTGTGTATCTGGGGCTCTAATACAAACATATCAGCCACATGTAAATACAAAGAAATACACTGATAGCAACAGGGGGAATCTACATACACACAGTCACATTTATGCAAAGTGCAAAAGCAGCACATTGATCATAACACATAAAAATGATTTGTCTTATGTAAGATTAGCAGTATGGGGGAGGAGTGTCTGTTTTGCAACATGTATACTCATATCAGTTACATCATACATTATACGAGTACATTCATATTGTCCAAACAGCAAACAGACAGCACTTTTAACGACCCGACATGTAGGTGCACTCAGCAATGACCTAACATGTGTAGGTTCTGTACATTTAAACGGGGACAACGAGCTCACATCCAAAAGGAACATCTGAAGTCGACAAACGCATGCTGCCCATTACTGGAATCACTGAGGAGTGATTTGAAATGTTGGATTTATAAAAAGAGAACAAGAGAAACTTTATTAACTGCTGTGTGTATATAAAATAAATATTAAAAATGTGAGAATGCTAAAATATAAAGCAGCAATAAAAGATTATGTAACTCTGGAAAATTGGCCATTTGCTGTTGTTTCCGGCCGTTGAGACAGACACAATCGATGTTGAGTCCATTCAGGGTGGTAATGGTTATGGGCTGCGATCTTGTTAAGATTACTGCTGGACATATCTGGTCATTGACCATTGACAGTAATGGGCAATAATGTCCAATAATGTCTCTGTTAAGCGTCACCCAGGGAACACACACCACATCGACTTCTGTACCGTGCATGTTACACATACACACTGTGGGAAGGAAAGCAATGCTAACTCTGAGATTATATGGTTTATAAAGCATGAACTGAGCATGAGCAAGGCTGCAGGAGATAAAAGTAGAAAGCATAATAATATTGAGCTAAATGTGCTTTTTTTTGTGTGCCGTCATACTGAATTAGTCATTTCCAAGAGTGCAAGGCTGGTACAACCTACGATGGCTGACAGAGAGGTTTGATATTGGTGTCATGGAAAAAAATGAACTTTGAGTCAAGATACTGTACACATATTGAACAGAGAGCCGAAGCTTTCTGTTCTTGTATCCTCCCAGGAGGCCTTGAATCTTATCTAACACAGGAAGTGTGAGGACAAAACTGAATCACTATATCATATACTGTATGTTATTACGTTTCATTGCTGCACCTTTAGCGTGTAATAACTGTTTTATAGTTGCATTTTTAAACTGTAAAGCACCTGGGCTAACCTTGGTATTTTAAGTGTGCTATTTAAATAAAATTGATATTTGATATTGACATTGAAGAACACCAAGGAACGAAGAATCTAATAAAAAGGTTTCAGACTTTAAATAACAAAAACTTTCAAGAACAAATAGGCGTGAGTTAACTAAAATAATTCATAGCAATGAATTTAATTTTAAATATCTTCCTTTCTTCATATTTAAGTCTTCGGTGTTAAATAGCACATGTATTTATAACACAGTTATAGATAATGTATAATATAATGTATTTTTTATAATACACAGTTACAAAATATATGGGACTTTGACTTGCTGGTTAACATTAGCAACTGAACAATTGCCAGTCTTCGCCTACAGCACACTTTAAGCACAATTTAAACAAAAACATTTAGTTTGCTTGTTTTTACTCTTTACATGTGGGTGTAATGTCTTGGAATAACTGGCACTGAAACAACCTAAAAAGTTATGTGAAAATCATGCTTATCNCTTCATATTCATCATATTTCCATGGCAACCTTATCCAGTATTTTGTTGCAGCCATGTTAGATGCACCAAATTAGAGTTACTGAAACAAGGGGGAGATAAATCACTCGTGCTAGCATTGCTTTTTTTGTTTTCTTGGTGCAAAGCCTGGGAAAACACACTCAGGTGAGTGCAGTGAATGAGTGGCTTAAGCCAAGACCTCCGGTAATCAGCTGTAAGCACAGTTGCACATCACTGCTACACAGAGAGAGGAAGAAGAAGCACATTTGGAAGCAGGCTTGTGGTGGTAGTGGGTGGTGGGGAGCAGACAGGCTTGCATTAAGCAGAGGGCAGGTCAGACAACTTTTAGCTCACACTCTTATGAAAGATGTGTCACTTTCAACACAACCATGTGCGTCATTATAAAACATACGTACAGTATATGTTTTAAACCACAAATCTTTGTGTTGCCACAAAGTACTGTTGACAATGGCACAGCTGTTTTAAGAGTGCAGGACAACAGGCCGTCATACCAGCAACAAGACAGACAGACAGTGTGGTAGTGAGGCCGTGAAACCGGCCGCCTGTGCTGGACTGTGCTGCTAACCACGAGGCTTACCGATGGTAGCAGAGTGTTTGGGGCTGGAAGCAGACCCCTGCTGGTTAAAATGGTGGTGCAAGTTCCCAGCTGCAAAGAGAGCAGAGCCGACAAACTGATGGACAACCACTCCAGAGACACAGAGCCATGTGTCGAGTAAGCATTTGTGTCAATAGAGAGAGAGAGAGAGAGAGAGAGAGAGGACAGAGAGGGACAGAAAGATAGAAACAGGAGAGGGAAAGACAGTCCCTACAGGAATTGGCTTTTTTAATCTCTGATATTTTTGCTTGTGTGGGCACACTTTTCCACAGAAAATTCAATCAAAGTGCTTGTTAATATAATACAGCACGCCTTTTCATGTCTTCAGCAACTCCAGAGAGGGAGAAGATGAAAGACAATGAGATGTTATTGAGTTTTAATCTCAATTAGACGTTCAACATATTCAGTGTAAGAGGCTTTGTGGTTAATTGATCCTGTTTGTTGTTTGCGTACAATAAAAAGAGAACACAAATTATCTTAAGCAAAACGGGACACTTTTTTTTCCAGTTCTGTATTATGAGGAAAAGGTTATATTGGAGTCAATCCATATTAATCAAATGTGGATTTTTTTAAACTACGAGACTGCAGTCAAACTGTACAGGTGCGAAAAGTAAATAAGAGTAGTTAAATATAAAAGATAAAACTTTTTGGGATATGTTTATTTCAATTTAAGCACCACATTTTGTTTGAGTTGAATTTCTTTTTAAAACCCTAAAAGTTCTGCAAAATCATGGAACAACTCAGCAAAATCCTGGAGCGACTGACAGAAGAGAGCTTGTTTGTCGAGAGGTGAGAGACAGTAGCAGAGCGACAGAACAGCAGACAGAGCAGTAAAGACAGAAATGTGTGTTATTTCTGCGTGTTTAGACCAGCAATTGTGTGAATAGTTACAGTAAGAAAACAAGCACATTCACCGCTCAGAGGGAAATTGTTTGTCAAATGTCTGCAAAACTTTTTTTTTTGCAACCAGAGAAATATGATTGTTCCATCTGTGGACGACAGGTACATTTGTGTCTTTTATGAAACAACACAAGGCTGACAGGAGTGGGCAGCTTTAAGTGCATGAGAATGAAAAAAAAAATTAAATAAAGATTTGTTGTTTGTCTTTGATTTGAAGTTACCAGAACTTACATCATACATCATTTGATTTAGAAACGTTCTTTTAACAGTGATAAACAATGTTTTTTAAACTGTCAAAAATCTTTGAAAAGTAAAAAAAATAAGAATAATAACAGCCCACACATTAAAATGTAAAGATTACTTCCTCTGCATTTCAGTATTTTAACACTAAACTAACAATGTCTCTTAGAGCTAGATTTGTTTTTTCTGGCTAAGACACAAACACTACAACAAGAAAGAGCAGTTTTTAGTTGTAAATCTGCAACATAAGAGATGATTAACTAACAAAGAAGCAACAATTCATAGCTGTGGTCATCAGAATTAAAAAGCATTTTCTGTTTCACAAATACTATGTATTTAACACACATCGAAAATGTGGTTAGATTTAGAGGTATTCCCTTCTAGACACAAAAAATTAAGCGCAATCCACACTATGAGCAACTAAAAGGTTTTTCAGTCATGAATTCTGCAAATGGCTGAACTAATGCTGCTAACTAATCAATTACAACAAATGTATTCCACCTGAAGTGTGATGCTGAGATCTGAATAAAAGCAAGGACGATTGCCATCCATGTCATCGAGGACCTGACAAGCTGGTTTGATTCATTTCACTTGAATACGCCAGCGTCCTTTTAAGCTTTCATCCCAACTAATGTGTGTGTGGGACTCACTGCGGTTGTCTTTGCTCTGCAGGATCGGGGTGTAGAGGTTTTTGGATGTCCGTCCGTCTGAGGTGGTGGTAGGTAACCCTGTGGAGTTGTTCCTCTCTCCTTGCTGCACCGGGCTCGACTGGTGACGCAAGATATCCACCAGTGATCTGACACAGCAGAGGGTGGACGGAGAGATGAGAGCAAGAGGAAAAGGAGTTGATAAAGAGAAAGACGAAAGGTCAGACAGAGCGGTGAGGATACCAAAGGCAATAAGAACAATATGAAGGAAACATTGAAATATTCAGCTAACTGCAAAACACAAGGTGTCTTTTCTCAATTACTAATTGATATAACTGGATCTGGTCCAGTTCAAGTACTGTGTAAAAACAATATAATATTCCTTGTGTGGTTCATCAACAGTGATAAATAATCTGAACGTCCCGCGAGATGCGGACAACTCCACACAACACCGGCACAGCTGATGGTCTCTCTTCATCAGCTGTGCCGGTACATTATTAAATTATTTATCTCTTTAATAAGGATTACCTTTGTCTTCCCACCTGCGTAGTTGAGACTCTGCCTAGTGTAACAAAATGAACTGAGGGTAAACCACACAGTCTGAACTGAAGGTCTGGGTGACCAAAATCTAACATTAAAATCTATTAAACCGCAATCACGATCCACAATCTCAGTTTTGAAATGCCCTATAGACTATAGCCAGACCTGAAACAGCCTGTGAATTTCTCAATTTAAACACAATATTGCATTCAAATTACTACACAGGTTTCAAAATGTTGATTAAAACCTGAGTTTAGTTTGAAGTTAACAGAAGCCAAAACCACATCAGTCTATTACCCGCTAGTCAGTGAGGTTATGTAAATTTTATAGTATATAAATATATAAGTTTAGAAATAGAAGAGGACCTCTATGATAAGGTAAAGTGGGTTACAGCAAGACAAAAGGCGAGTTCATCATTTCAAAGAAATTATATTCCAGATCTACAGAGATGAAGTAAAGTTCTAATACTCACCTGAGGTTCTGCTGAATTATATAAAGTATGTGTACAAATATTGTTGCACAGGTTTGTGTGAATATATGTATGTGAATATAACTACATTTGAAGATGTATTTTCTTTAATTATACATCTATTATTTCTGCAGATTTATTATTTTGTAGTTAGTACTTCTTTCCAGGCCTTGTGTGGTGTTGAAGTGATGGAAGTTATGGAGTTTTTTTGTTAATCTGTTTTCTACCACTAATGTGTGGAATAAAGATATAATTCAATCAAATTGTGCTTATCTGGAGTTACAAAGACTGGAATCAGATGTTGAATCACCAACGGGAAGTCCAACCTGCCTCTTTAAGGTCAACCGAAGCCCTTTTCAGACATGCACTCAATTAACTAAATGTGCTGGTCATGTTACATGTCAGTCTCATGTTTGAATAAGCCTCTGACTCAGTTTAGTTAAAAGTCATAACAGATTAAGTCATACATTTTTGTAATACTTGACTTACCTATTATACTTGAATTATATACCTCTTGTACTTGTATACCTGGCCACACATATTACATGAGCATTACAAATCTATCTGCACACGCCCAGTCACATTTGAGGAGTCATGATGGAACATAATAGAGACATGTGTTTGTAAGCCTGAAAAACATTACATAATGGACAGATAGAGCCAGCTATATTACAGTTTCCAGGACAGCTTGGTACTGTCTTGCTTCCAAGATTGTCAAATCATCTCAGCCTCACTTCCTGTCTGTTATCAACCGCTCTCCACTTTCACCTTTGTGCACTGATGTTGTCTGTCCTGTCTGAATAAGTTACAGTCAGGAAACCCAACAGAGCTGTCTTGTGGTCTCACCTGGGCATGTTGATGTCCCTGTTGCGGGGTCGGCGTGCCACCTTGCTGAAGGCAATCCTTACGCCCACGGCCACCACCAGCGTGAAGGAGATCACCCCTCCAATCACATAGGCTGTACTGTTGGTCGAAGAAAGTTACAATATCTATCAGTTTTTTAGTTTTGAGTTTGTTTTTTTACTGCATCACTGTGTACTACTGTATTTATACTGTAAAGAAAAATATATAATGCAGAATAAAAACAGATGAGAGGAAAACATTAGTGTGTGGTAGAAAAAACACCAAGATTTTTGGAAGACATAGCATGTAAGTCTAATTTGGCCCATCACGACCTACATTAAGATGTTGTTAACTTGAGATGTACATCAAAAATATATAAGAGCAAGGATACATAATCATGTAAAGCAAGAACAGGAGGTGCGGAACGTTACTTTCCTGTAACATGATAATAATATATTGTAAATCCCCAAATTTCTTTAATTACTGCTAACAGTTACAAACAAGTCCAGACTCTGACCTGCTGTTATGCTGCTGCAGCGTCTCAAAGTCCGGGTCGGGCTTGTTGCCCACGGGCACGGTGACGGGGACTTGTGGGTCCGCCCAGACGGGAGTGTTGTAGTTGTGGCAGGAGTTCTGGTCCAGCCGGTTCCTCTGGTGCTCGCAGCAGAACCGGTAGTGACAGGTACCGCAGCAGTAGATGTAGCTGTCCTTGGAGCAGTTGAACGTGCTGTCAAAGTGCCCCATGACGTCGTAGTAACCCCTGTGGTACGAAGTTGGTAGGACAGAAATGTAAATCTCTGTAATATTTGCCCCTGTTTTACTGAGGCACCGTCCATCACGAATAACAGGGTAAAAAATTTAGAACAGTTTCTTTCAGCTTTACTGATGTATAACATGTTGGCAGATTTCCAGTGAGCTAATGTGCAGTATACCGCTATTTCCGATCCCATTACTATTTGACCTTGATGACCTCTACATTACAGCAGCACAGATATGCCTCCATAAGGCTCTAAAGGACCGTGAGGGGATTCATTTTCAGCGTGGCTGGGGGAATAATATTCACCCATGCTAATGCTGCCACACTTACGCAGCAGCCATGTGTCTTGTGTTGCTGGAGGAGCCATCTGAGCACCTCAAGTTGAAAAAGGTCATCTCTGAGCAGACAAACGCTCTACATCACCGTGGCTATTTCTACAATTGGAAGAGTGCAGGGTGTGAGCTTAGGCCTTACCAACCCAGCAATCTACGGCAAAAATGGCAGAAAGGTCAGGAAAGTCTCTTGTTTCTGCAAGAGATCTGTAACAATACAGACATTAAAACAAACATCAAGCTCAGAGGAACACAAGTCAGGCATGTGCAGCTTTATGTAAGTCTTAAATCTGTTTGTCTGTTATTACTGTACTGTGTTTTGGATTGCCACAACGTAGCCGCCGTTGGTAGTTGTGGTGTGTAGCTCGGCGCTACACAAGTGATTTAGAGCTGATTACATGTTGCCTAGCAACAGCAAGACGTCTCTCAGTGCAAAATATGAGCCCAAATAAGATCGAGATCAGAGCTGCAGGAGGAGAAGAATCATCGCTTTTATGGCACCCTGTGTGATCAACACATTACACAGATGGAAATATATTTGTGTTATAAAAGGAGACGTAGCCACTGTAACTTCTGCGGCTGATAGTTAACTCTTTTTAAAAAAAACAAGTATTCAAATCTATTTTCCTATGTTGCTTTTATGTTTTATATAAAGCACTTTGAATTGCCTTGCTGTTGAAATGTGATATACAAATAAATTTGCCTTGCCATTCTGCTGAGAACCTAAAGTTTGCAAATCCTGCACACCTGATGCTCATTGTTTCCAGATTTGAGAGATTTTTTGCTCTCAAGTCATTACTTCATTAAACAAGTCCAAACGAGAAATGTTTCTAACAATCAGATTTTCAAAAATATTTTGTTTTACTCATACTATTTTCATCTACCTTTTAACACTCAAACACAAAAAAATAATCTCACAAAATCACACCACACCACAGGAAATAGTTTTGTTGTGGCTGTACCTGCACACGTCCACATCCACCAGCTGTCTGGGAGGTGGAGCCACCTGGGCCGCACCCAGCGGAGGCTTCAGGGCGTCGGCCGTCATGTTCCTTGGCAACATGGTCTGAGGGAGGGGCTTTGGAGGGAGCTCGGCCATTACAGGTGGATCATCTCCGTCTTCCACCTCGGCTGCTTTTGGCGCCACTTTCGGTCCGGCGGGCAGCGGTGGCAGTGGTGGCTTGTAGCCGGTCAGCAGGAACAAGGTGGTGCTCCTTTTAGCAGCCGCAGCGGCGTTTCTGCTGCTGGTCAGAGTCCTGACATCGCTATCAACAGCGCGTCGCTCCGTGGTTATGGTTAGCGTGGAAACAGTGAGGCAGCAGAAAAGCAGGAGACCAAGGGACAAGCAAAACATCCCTCTTGAAATTGCAGGTTTCATTGTTTTACACAAATTTCTTGAGCAGTCGTAAAAAGAATTCACATTAACAGCTCCTCCTTATCAGCGTCCACTTCCAAGATGGCAGCTTCTTAACGTTTTGTATGAAAAGTTTTAACTCCAGTCGGATGAACTAATCCCTTCTTGTTCTGCACACACTGCACAGGTGCAAAGGGTTTCTCTCGGAGTTCAACAGATTCTCTTTGTTCAAGCAATGTATCATGAAAGTGTTTGGCTTTTCAGTCTTTCACCTAAATGTAAACATTTCTCTCCGTATACAAATCCTTCCCTTAAGCAGCTTTTGTAAACATTGAGGTCTTGCAGAGTTTTTAGGCCCTATATGAACTGCCTGTGAAATGGCTGTAGTTCTGAAATAATCAATTCAAATGAAAACTGATTATAAATATAGAACAATGTTGCTTGTTTTATGGCAGCAAGTATTTAATTTTGGTCTGTCAGTCGACAAAGTGACATTTTACAGTCTGTTGGCCAAAATTTAAAATCTTCAAAATAGGCAGTAATTTTTTGACATTTCCGGTAAACAAAATGAGAGTGAGAAAACTGTAAACTCTTTTAATATAATGACTCCTCCAGAAAAAAAAGAGTCTTATATCTCCTATTGAAGAGTTTTCTGGGAGTCGTTTATGGCACAACAGTTACGATTCACATAAGAAACTGCAATGGAAAATGTAGTCTGTAAACATTTAGCGCTTTATGTAAACTTTAGTTTTCACGTTAGATGAGCTTTAACAGATGTCGGATCTATTCTTGTTCCAGTCTGGCACTTCTTTTGTCCTGTGTGGTTAACTGATGTGTAAAATAATACATGGAAAATTAATGTTTCTCAAATCAAATTTAAATCCTCGAGCCCTGTGTGTCTCGTGTCTGTAAACAACAGTGCTGGCAGGTTTAGAGATCTCAGCTTTGTTCAGTGAACAAGCTGAGAGGAAGTCGGTCTGAATTTGGCACAAGCTGTGACTTAAATCTGTATTTTTTTTTTTACATCATGCTCATAATCTGCCAATACACAAGCTCTTCCACTGAAACTATCAAGGGGAAGAGAACCAGTAAAGGTCAATATGCTTGAAATTACAGTAGAATAGTGAATTTAGAAGTTGTGGACAGTGAGTTGGACTAATAAAGGTACTGCTGAATGAAAGCATTAAGCAGCGTCAAGTCTTTCAAAAAGTCCTTCCAGCAGCTACTAGAGGACAGAGATCAGGTCAATGAATGAGCATGAAAAGGCATTCACAGAAGAGTGATCAATAGCGGGAAACTGGAGACAAAATCACAGAAAGAAAAAAGATATTAAAAAAAGGGGAGGATCTATGTGCGTTCGATACCCTTGTGTGAGTGTCTTTGCTCGGAATTTAGCTTGGCCCAACAGAAGAGAACGAAGGAGGGCTTGGGCCCGGTTCTAGCAGGGCAGCGAGGTTCTGCCCACAGAACAGACATGAAAATGTCCGGATTCATCCGTCAACACAGAGGAGCACGGGGCGACGACGGGAACTCGACACTGTCACGTTCACTGCCACGCTTGACACCGCAGGCTGTCTGCTCACAGAGTTAGCACGGAGTGCGATCCACAAAGACACAGGTAGAAAAGTCTGAACTTACAAAGCTGTTCTTTCATCCAAATGTATGAAATTTAGGGTTTAGCAGTTTCTTCACTGACTCCCTGAATGTGTATGTGCACTGATGTGTTTGAGGATCACTTTGTTGAAGAAATCTTAAACATAGTGAGGTGTTTGGTAAATGTGAAAGGTATTTTTATGGCTGGTGTTCAGTATGGCTTTAGGTTATGTCCTCTTGTTTATTTTTTTTTTTACAAACTTGATCTCCTTCCACAAAAAAGTAAATACAGTGAAAGGTTTTAAAATTGCATGGTTCTAGTAGAATAAAAGGAAGAATGCAAAAGAGTTGAAGAGGTCACTAGAATTAGATAAAGGGGGCTTTCAGGTTGTTCAGCGTGGCGTAATCGAGCGACACGTGTGGAAGAAACAGAAGACGACAAAGAGTGAGAGGCCTCTCTCATATAAGCAACTGGAAGAAGGAGATAGGCAAAGTGTCAACAGTGTTTCACAGCGCAGACTGAGACGATGGTATATCTCCAAGGCTTTGATAACAGCAGCAGCAGCACTGGTGGTGCCTATATTTATCGGGTTAGACGTGGCTCGTGTTGCCTATCAGTCAAACGCCGTCCTGCCGAAGCTTTAAAGTATTCAGACGGCGTCAGAGCCAGAGTTATCACTGCTTCACACAACAACGAGCGAACCATCGGCTGGAGGATCTGTTAATAAAGCACTTTGAACCAATAATGCACTGATCATCGTCCTAGTGAGGAAAATCTCTCAGTTTCAGCATTAAGAGCAGCAACTATGCAAACACTGACCGAAGACAATGGATATTAAGTTTCAAAGTTCGGTTTTTATAAAATCTCTCTTCAATATGCTGTGATGTGTTGAGACTAAATATGATTATAATTGGATGGAATGTGAATGTGGGTTTAAGGAGTTGGGGAGAAATAAAGTTTCTCTTGTTACTTAATCTTGTTCAAAAGCTAAATGACTAAATAAACTCTTCTTATGATGATTTGGTGATGGTTAGTTTCATAGATTTTTTGCTTTTTCTCTTGACACAGTCAGTTTGGCACCTGGTTTTGGTCTTGCTCAGAAACAAAACAGCAGACGAGAACAGGGAAGAGGTCCGTAACCTCTATCCCAACAACAATAAAAAGAAAGTAAAAATAGTGGAAAGGGAGTTGGTAGAGTTAGTAAAGAGCCTCGGCTTTGAAAGCAGCTGAGAAAATCCCCCAGAAAAGCTCCATGTGAACAGGGGCAGTCCTGTTGAGATCCTCTGCTTCTTCAAGTCTTTCTTTCTCTCGCAGTTTCACATCCACTCGTTCACCAGTCTCCACACTGCAAGAGAAGAACACAAGTGTTTGTTAAGCAGTCCCTCTGGGATTTCCTGATGTCGCAATCCCAACTGTTAACACAAATTCAACAAATCCCTGTGTCTTACTTGACCTATCACTGCAACTTTTCTGCAAACCTGACCTACCTTCACCGTTTCCTGCAAAACATTTATAAGTCGCAGCAGACGTGTGTGATACCAACGTTTCACATTTGCTTAGTGAAAACAGTATCCAGATATTCTTTACGAAAAAGGGGGTCAACTGTTTTGCAAAATGTACAATACTGTGCAACACTTTGCCACTGCAACACACACGTGATGAATGGCAGAAACGCATGGAGGACGTCAGACAATCACTGTGACACAGGCTGCTGCATCCCGGTCAGCTGCAAGTGCTGAAAGAATCTAGGTAAGCTGGTATAAATATGCATTGTTAGGGGTAACGTTCTTTTAGTTTATCACAGTGACACAGGCGTGGCCTACTGCCTTGTTTGCACACTGTGTGTGTGTGTGTGACCACAGTTTAGGAACAAAAGTACAGTGTCTAAACATTTTGAGCGAGCTTGTTTAGAAAAGCTGCCACAAAATCATTGTGGCAAAATCAAAGGTATTTGCGAAACAGTCACAAAGAAGGAGGGGCTGGTTAAGGATGTGTTTAGCATGCTGTGGTTGGTGATGTTGATGTAAATGTTTCATAACAAAGAATCAGCAAATTCTATTCTGGGTATGTATATAAAGGTCTATAAAATCACTTAACTCACTCACTTTAAAAGTTAAGGTTTTACCCTGTTTAACTCAAAATCTTGTGTTAATTTGTTTTTATCTTTTTCCAGACAGACAAGAGTTCAACATATTTGTAATATGATAATATCGCAGTGTCAAAATGTCTTATTGAAACATCTTTTGATCTCTGCACTGATATCTGACATGTTGGTGCAAATTTATGGAAACATTTTCTTGTGGGTTATCCATGATGAATACTTTTTGCTTAAATATACAGGGAACGGATGGACAAATCACAGATACTGATATGATGCTGTAAGCTGAAGTCACAGCCTTTAATGTGACTGATTATTTCCATGGCAACAAATTGTATTACCTATTTTTGTTCAAAACATGAAAGACTACAAAACCTCAACAGACAACCATCACCCAATATTATCCAGAAATCCTGTAACGTGATGTCAGCGAACTGCACACTGCTCATTCATGTTCACTGCTGCAGCTACTCTGTGACATTAAACTCTAGAGAAAAGCAAACAGGTGAACGAGGACAGCGTTTTAATGTTGCTTTGGGTTTTGCTCAAACATTAATGTGGGTCACTTCCTGTGTCGAGGACACAGACACACACACGTCACCACAATTAAATCTGAGCACAAGGGAAATTTGTACAGGAAATCTGTTATTAGGAATACTGTATATTTAGGCTGGGAGGTAATTTCGTGCAATCAACAACTTTCAGTACAGCTTCTTCAATGCTTGATTAAACCTGACATTCAGCTTTACTGAGGGATGATTAGCACATACTAGTTCCTACAACAAACACACTTATATATGTGTATAACATCAGCTGACAGTGGAGATGAGAGCAGCAGTGATCTGACTTTGATAAAAAGAGAGCAGGCAACATGACAGCTGCCATATGGAGTCATCTGAAAGAAGGACAGAGGAAAGGGAGGCCACAGATGTGTGTGTGTGTGTGTGTGTGTGTGTGTGTGTGTGTGTGTGTGTGTGTGTGTGTGTGTGTGTCTTCTTTACAAAATGAGGCCTGCAGCACCAGGATTGGGAGGGGCCCTGCACAACACTGCTGTGTAGCCATACAGTATAGTTTATGTCATAAACTATATGTCTATATATGCCTGACCTATGACCTTTCATCCCAGTGATAACAAATAAATTGTACTGTACTGTTGTTCTAAATATACTGGATGTATATAGGTACTATCTGAGAGCTTCTAGAAATGCCTCTTTGTCATGATACCACAGTAATGAAGATTAAGGAGATTTGAGAAGCAACAGAAGAACATTAGCTTGTAGAAACAAAACAAATTGATCTTATATTCACAGAAAACTAAGTTAATTATCAAGTAAATGTAACAAATATTTGGTGTCCCAGCCTATTTAACCTGAGGATCTAACAGGGTTTCTATATTTTATTTAAAATCATTTCATATCATACATTCAGTACTTTGGGTTTCTAGATCTTTGATCAGACAAATATATTCGTTTGAAGACATCTCTTTTGTATCTATTACAAAAAGGTGATTTTTTGTGTGGGGATACTTTGGAAGTATTAGATTAAGAATCCATCTGCAATCAGCATTACTGGACAATAGAGAGCGTAAGTCACTCCCTTTCTGGTACTTCAGAAAAAAATATGCAGGGTAGTAGCAAAGGCAAGTAACAACAAATTTTTTGATCCCATTTAAATTGTGCTCAGAATTACACATATGATGATGGTCTCTCAGTGACTGTAGCTAACATTATTGAAGCTAACTTCAAACAACTTGGATGTGTAGATGATGTGATAAAAAGGACCAAGAGTCGTTGGATTAAACACATCAGGTGAGATATATTTCTGCAGTGAACATAGCTAAGTTATCTTGCTAGCAGCAATTAAGCAATGAACGTTAGCTAGCATAACTGCGCTACCGAGTTGGTGAAGTATATTGTGCGAGACGAGAGATGTAGTTTGTTGAAAGGTTTTCACACAAAACGACATGTAACTTTACTGCTTTACAACAAACTGCAACTTTCTTGATGGACAAAATTATATTTTAAAGTGTCATACGTGTAATTCAATGGGCACAGTTCAAATAGGATCAAAAAATACGTTGTCTCTCGCCATTGACTACCGTATATTTTTCCCAAAATAAGGTCCCATGGGCTGGAATCGGAATCGAGTGACTTAGGCTTCAGCCATAATAACGGCCTTCCACAATAAATACAGATTTCTGTTAAGTTCGTCTATTTGCTGCGGTAAGCTGAGTCTGAAACTGCTCATTGCTTCCTGAATGTGCTTCACAGAAATGCATTTTACATGGAACATAAATGTCCAAGGCAAAATGAATTATTCCTCACAAAGCTCAATAAACGAGTACGGCTGCAATGTTAATTTCAGGTTGTTTTTGTCTTCATGATTTTTACCATCAGTGGCCAGCATGACAGGCTGTTAACGATGACCTGCAATGATGAGCAATGATCACACCCTCCTGGTCTGTTTCCTCACCCTCTGTACAGGAAATTTACTTTTATATTTCAAATCCTACATCGAACAGGTTCTTTCCAAAGCAAACAGAAACGAGATCAGTCCCCGGAGAAACAACATTACCTGCAGCTGACAGAAGCATCAGAGCTGCAGTTTCAAAGACAAAACATGCAACAAGACATCAGAGGCTGATCATAAAAAATGTAAAACTGCAAGGTAGAGATTATCATGTAGTAAACAACCGAGGGCGTTTTCTTTTCCAAAACAGGAATGTGATCAGTTTAAGTGGAGAATAAAAATATATGAGAGCAGGATGTTCTGATTCCAGGGTTGAGGAGTTAACGGGAACAATTTCCTGAATCACAGTAACCTAAATAGGGTGGTCTCTGCTGGAAAGTTCTGGGCGCTCTGATGCCCTGACAGCCTGGCTTCACATCAGTGTATCTTCCCCCTCCAGGGGTTCTTTCCGACCCGTTTCCTCAGATGTCGTAAATTAAGAAGCCCCCGCTGACAAACAGCTGAACTTCCTCTGGCTTTCAAGGCAACAAGTGCAGCAATTCTATCAAAATAAAAAACGAAATTAAAGACAGTCCAACTGTTAATATGTGCACACAAAGACACTTGTGTGTCCACTCGTGGGTCAAAGATGAGCTGTTTGTCTGCAGGTTTCAAAAAATACAAATTTCAGTCTGTGTTACTCACTAATGATTTCAACACAAATTGAACAGCCAATAAAACCACACATTGATCCAAATTCTAAATGAACAATACACCAAAATGCACACTTGAAATGAAAACTATAAATATATTTAGAGTGGAGACAAAAACATCCTTTTGAGTGCACTTTTCTTCCTTAATTGGATGGTATCTCTTGTTATAACAGGATGTGAGGGGCAGAGGAGGGTCTGTTCAAACATCTCTGTGACAATTTGATTGGCTGGTTTATTTTTGTTTTTATACTGGTACACAGTGAGGTAACACTAAAGATAACAGGGTTCTCCAGGAAGACAAAGTAATGGGATTTTCATTTAATCATGACTGTGTTTATTAAAGGATTTTCCTGCTTGTTATTCTGAATTATGAGTCTGTGCATGTGGGTCAAACCTACTGTGAGAAAGTGCAGTGATGTGTTCATGAGCATAAACAAATAACCCTAAAACTACTGCCAGCCCTGTTAAGGCCTCCAAACAAAACATTTCTTACATGATATTTGCTGTTAGTTTACATAAATTTCCAAATTTGCCAGATGATAGATAGATTTTTATCAATCCCAAAGGGGAATTTAGATGTTAATGCAGCCAAGCCCACACACTAAGAAATAATTTAGGCCTTTATTATGTTGTTCCTCCACTACAGTCTGTCTGCCACGTATCCTATCTTCCTGTATATGTTGCATTGTTTCTGGCTTACATGCCTGTGCGCCTGCGTCTACATAAACCCTCGCAGCTCTCACTCAATCTTCCCGCTTGTCCTGTCTTCCTGCTGAGTGTGGCCATTTGTCTTGCTGTGTGTGCTGCACACATGTATGGATTTGTGTTGCTGCCCATACAGTATGCCTGCTGCTCTGCTTCCCTGCCAAGCGACTCTGCCAGAATACTATAGTACTCTATAGATGTGCTCCATTTCCATAGTATACAGTATGCAGAAATGTTTCCTAATATACCTGTTCGCAGTTTCTCTGTACTAACAGGAAATTATACAAGACTGGCTTCAGTCAAACTGTGACTCTGAGACGCCTCTGCTAATTAGGACTGCAGCTAACAATAATTTAATATATTATATATAATTGTTGATAAATACCTATTTTCTTGATTATTGTTTAATGTTTGGTCAATAAAACTCCAGACAGTCTAGACATCTTCATCTTCCTGTTATGTCAGACAACAGAGGTCAAAGAAAACCAGATATTATTATTACACATTTAAGACTTAGGATCCAGAGAACTTTTGGCTCTTTGGCTTAAAAAATACTTAAAATGAATAATCAATTATTAAAACAGTTAGTCCATGGAATCTATTAAGAATACACATCTGCATTTGATCTAGTGATTTATACAAACAGTAATTCCAAAGAAAACATACTTCAAAATGCAGTTATTTTAAGCACTGTGTGTTACAAAACCTAAATGTTGAATGAGTAATGCTTCCCTGAGTGATTCAAACATTCAGAGTGTCGTGCCAGTCTGCGCTTCATTTACAACGAATCTGACAACCTATAGTTCAGAAAGCACATATGGTACAGATAGCCCCTGGTTACAGAGTGACTGAAGTTGTGTCAACGCTCTTTGGTACTAAAACAAACAAAAGTTTATTAATCAATCAAGGCGAATTCAGGGTAAGTGCTGTAATATTTTTTCGTCCAATCCAAATATCTGCCTGTCTGTCTTCCTGTATATAATATATATAAAGGCTAAGTGATATTTTAAAATAAATTCAACTTTGTTTGTAATATGTGTCCATTGTGGAACGGTATTGTGATAATATTATCATACCATGCGATCATTTTTCAAAATTATGTTATGTTTTAAAATTATGTATCTTTTAATAGTTCCAAGCTCATTGTACTTGGAAAAAAACAAGAAAATAAACTAGTTAAGTTGTTGTTTTTAGAAAGAGTATCGCCTAGTACTGAAACAATTACTTGATTTTGATTTTTTGATTTTTTATTATTTGATTTTTTTTCCTCACTTCACTGTATTTTAAATCATTATGGGTCAGACAACACAAGTGCATTTTTCACAGTTATGTGATATGTTATAAAACAAACAATTCATCAATTAATAGTAAGAGCAGACGACAGATAAATCAATAATGAAAACAATCGTTAGCTGCAGTCCTAAAAGAGCCGCTGCATTGACTTTCAAATTGATTATTTTGCACATGATTATGTATATATGTGCCATTTCGTGTTATGTATCAATATTATAAAAATATTTTTAACATTGATTTTGACCATAAAGCCCTGCATTATACTATATGTGCATCTGCCTCCATGTGCCTGAGTATCTTCCCACTGCTAGAGCTTTTTTCCCCTTGCAGGACCACATGAGCTTTAAAGACACAGAACCCCCCTGACAGGCGGTGAGTTAGTGCAGCAGACCCCCCACCCCATAACACACACATGAGCGCACACACACATGCACACACTCTTTCTTTCTCTCCTCACTCCATCCGTTCACTCCCTCCCTCTCTGATGGTGCGTGGGCTAAAGCGTCGCTCTCAGAATAGCACTGCAGCAATGAAAAGAGAGAAAGCAAAATAAAAACGAGAAGACTTTTGTTCCTGTGGTTCCTACTTGGACCCGTGTTAGTGTGTGTGTGTGTCCCGTTCATATCGACAACGTTGTCATCTCACGGTGGTGTGTGTTTTTGTTTGAATCTACCCTCTATCTCATCGTCCTCCCCCCGTGTTCCCTCCATCTTCACTTTATTATTCGCCTCATTCACCTCACTCTCATTTCCTCCATCTCCCATCCCCTCTCTCTCTTCTTTAACCCAGTTCTCAACCCTTCTCTCCTTCCTCTCATCTCCATTCACCCCTCTCTCCCTCCCTCCTTCCCTCTCTGAAGCATGCTGGGAAATGTGCCAGTGCATAAGGGCATGTAGCAGCAGTAGCAGCAGCAACAGTATGGCTCTGTATTCTAAAATGGACTGGGGCGAAGCTGGCTGAGCCGTCACTGCTGTGAACTCTGTCCACAAAGGTCAATGCATTGCCCTTGGTCCTGACACAGTGATGCGGTGGTGGAATAAAAATGGTTTAAAAAAAAATCCATTAATGCAGCCTAGTTTTTAGATGATAGTGTGGAGTGAAGAATATTACAGAAGGCCCATGCTTCCATTAACCCTCATCAGAATGACACAACATAAAGTCATAATGATTTATTTCAGTCAGAGTTGAGTAATCTGGTGTTGGGTGGGCTTAACTGACATATTACATCTTAACATACACAAACAAAGCACATTAAGGTGAGTCATTTAGTGGGTTTGGGATGGTTTTTTTTTTTAATTTTGTAGTAGGCCTGGGCAATAAAACGCTAACAATAATTATTCAATATAAATTTAACAAATGTTAAATAAACATTCAATGTTATTAATTTAATTAATGACCAAATAAGCCATTCAAACATGCATAATTATTATTATTGAGATTTGTTAACGGATCCAATGTTTGGCAAGTGTTTGGCATGTTCTGACCGTAAAGAAAAGTTTAAAACCACAATTAATCGTCCTGATTCTTCACCTTTCACTCAGGAGCAAAAATCAGACTTAACTCGAAAGAAGTAATGACATTTATCCTGATAATCGATGGACTGATATGAAATTTTTAAGCGCAATAAGATTTTTGGCCTTAGCCTCATATTCAGCAAACAGTAAAAAGATTAATAGGCATTTTCTGCATCATCAAATACAAAACAGCTAAAACCTGTGACTTCAGTCGAAGACTCCCATAGTGTCATGGTGTCTGAAGAATTTAAAGTGTCATCAGAGATTCATCTCATTCAACACCACAATGGAACAACTTTCAGTCTTGAATAGGGATGTCCAGATCCGATCACGAGATCGGAAATCGGGCCCGATCACGTTGTTTCAGACACGATCGGAATCGGACGTTACCTCCCGATCAGGACTCGGATATAAATGTATATATATGTATATACAGACATGCTTTGCAAACACTGTGGCACTTTTATTTTTGTATCTGTTTACATGCCTGCCGGGTATTTTAAGTTGAGGTGCTATTTGTTTTTATCTTTTTTTATATTTACTGTTGCACTAAAGTCCAAAAGTGAAGAATTTAAGTTATTTATTGCTTGATTGTTCAAGCTCTCTCACAGAAGTGCTCTGTTTGTTAACAGAGTTGTTGAATGTTAAAATAAGGTGAATTAAATAAAAAATAAGGATCTGTTTTTTCACTCTTCTTTATTCTTTTTTTAAGTATTATAGAAGT
The DNA here is from genome assembly GCA_029875015.1 of Lepomis gibbosus. Lineage (NCBI taxonomy): Eukaryota > Metazoa > Chordata > Actinopteri > Centrarchiformes > Centrarchidae > Lepomis > Lepomis gibbosus. The sequence continues at coordinate 26,887 of JAPMOB010237415.1, forward strand.
ATCGTATCAGTAGATACTCAAAATCAAATGATTCGGACTCGAGGGCAGAAAAACCTGATCGGGACACTGAAACAATTACAAATCACTGAATTGACCCTGCGTATATTTGTGACAGGCCTTTAATTACTAATGCACAAAACTAAAATAGACTACTATCCAACTGGTTATTTCAACCAGGATGAATATTACTTGTATAAAAATGATTTTATCAAATCATTAATTTGATCTAGCTCTGACAGACTTTATTTTGTCGGCAGCAAGGTATCAGAAACAAGTATACCCAACAACAGGGTGGAAACGTGTGGCAAGAAGTTAGCAGACAGAGAGGAATGACTTCATATGACAGTATTCACAGGACAGGATTCATTTTTTTCGCTTCAAAGGTAGGGAGTGGGCATCGTCTCTTGTTTATCATGCCGGTAAATCTGAATGAATTAGACTTTGAGGCTTGCTGTCTCTGTAAAATGAACTGAACGATTGAACTGTGAAGAATCTAACTGATATAACGATGTGTAGCACACCCATACTGGCAAAAGTTTAAATATTTATATTTGCATTCACAATCTAAGCAGCTTAGAACTAAGTTAGCTCAAGTGGGCGCCTCAGTGTACCTTAAGATGTTTTATACATCCAAAGAACTTCTATAAATATCAGATCAGGCGTCTAATTGAGAACTGCTGTTATTTGTCAAAATGTGTAGCCACACCAGGCCAGTAAAGGGGACAGGCGGCAATTTGGAAAGTTTTACGCCATTTACAATCATTGTAAAGCTGCTTTGGATGTAGATTACAGCAATCAATTCAATCGAGTCCTTCAGTTTGGGAACACCCGACTAAAAAACTCTGAGGATTATGACTCATTTTCCAAAGGCTTCTCCATTGTGGGTTGTGATTCCTCCAAGTATCCGAAAGACTTCTGCATGACATGATCGACTCTCCCTCAGACAAAAACTGTCACGCTGTGGGCGTGTCTTATCTGTTTAGTTTCATTATTCTGTTATTTAGTCTGTTTTGGTTCCATATCTTAGTTCCCAGTCCTGTTTTCGAGTTGGTCCCGTCTCTGTTCTTACTCCGTCCTGTTAGTCAGTTGTCATGTTT
>JAPMOB010237421.1:0-12926 GCA_029875015.1 Lepomis gibbosus
TTAAGCTGATCCCTTTATAAGCTGTGCATGCTGACACATCCAAGATTTCAGGCTGTGAAGTAGCTCATCCTGTCAGTCTGTGAAGCTTAAAGGTGTTTTCCTGTTTACACTCAGTGTGTCTATTCTTTAAATTTAACAAACGCATAGATGCATTGCCTTCCTCATAGCTACAGTGGTGTGAAAAAGTGTTTGCCCTGTTCCTCATTTCCTGTTCCTTTGCATGTTTGTCACACTTAAGTGTAGCTATACTGAAAAACTGCCACGGTGCAGAGCTCTCAGCAGCAGTGTAGTGTAGTTATGCCATCCCTAAGTTAACAACCACTAATTTAACCTAAGAAATGTGGGCTAAATTGTAATTTTTTTTCTATGCTAGACAAAGGATGTTTCTCTCTTTTGAACCATTGGAGGACTTTAATAAATTAAAACTGCCATCACCATTTATAGCAAAGTAAAATAAAAAGAAATCCTCAAATTGTGAAGACATTACTACTCCATTTCAAAATGGAATCATTCCATTAATCTGCAATTAACAAAAAGCTTAAGTATCCTCTTGACTACATCCCTTGGGAGACAATTAAACATTTAAAAATGTCTACTCTTTCAAACATTTGCCTTTACAGTTGTGGGTCTGTATGGGAGATAAGGTATAATTAAAAGTATCTAATTAGAACTCAGTGAGGCTGTAAAAAGTGCTACATATTAACCAGTCCATGGGTTGGCTGTGACTTTGGGCAGACATTGGTCCAAAATCTCTTCAGATAATGTCTGGTGGTGAATTCTGTCTCTTATATGATGGATGATGAAGTTTGATAACCTATTTTATTAACCAAAACTGATCAAACATTAGACTTTTATAAGTGAATGGAACCTTTTAGCTGGAGAATATAATACAAAAGTGTAAAATATTTTTATCAGAAAAAAATCAATATTGGTATTATCCTCAAGAAACGTTCATAAATAAAACACTTAAGAGGGTTTCTTCTGTCATTTGTGTGTGTGTGTGTGTGTGTGTGTGTGTGTGTGTGTGTGTGTGTGTGTGTGTGTGTGTGTGTGTGTAGCAGATGGAGGTCTTAATCTGTGGCTCAACAATCATAAACTCTCCAGAGACATGAGAAACAGTTGGACAAGTGTGAACACACACCTTCTGCTGCCCTGTTGATATACAGAGCCAATTTACTGACTGGGGATCATTTGCAAAGAGAAATCCAGACTGTTGACATATCAGGAACACTACGTGAGGTTATACAGGCTATAAAATCAAATGGATGTGTTATTTTTGGCTTTTCTAGATCTCTTATGGGTGGATGTGTTCAGGTGTACTTACAGAGCTGGTTTTGGGCCCTGTGGCTCCTGCGCTGTCTCGGGCCAAGGCTACGATGACATTGCTCTTCTCTCCAGCCCAGTGGACCACCATCTGGTTATGAGAGTCGTTCAGGTTGGCCTGTGAGAAAAAACAGGTTGAACTAAAAATGCAGACTCAGAATCTCTCTCTACGGACTAATCCAAAACTTTAGGCTGAAATATATTAGTTGGGGAGGTCAGGGGGTCCTCCCCCAGAAAAATTTGAGCATAAAACACTTAATTTCTTGCATCTTCCCTGCTGAATTAGCACACATGCAGGCGTTATTCAGTCTTCCCTCGTCATTGGTCATGTTCACAGGGAAAGAACGGAAAATTTGGCTAAATAGAGACTGTGACAAGAAGGTGTTAATGTTACTGATCGGTGCTGCACGTTTTGTGGTTATTTTATAATCAGTAGCTTGTTCTTTTTTACTTAAATAAATAAATTAAGTGCAAACAAACCTTTCTCAACGCACTTTTATTGGTGCTTTTTTCAAACACCAATAAAAGTGCTTGGCTCTTTTTCAAAGCATTTTTAACAAATGCCTTCAAAAAGTGAAGGGGACATGTCCCCAGCTCTCCCGGTATAAGGCCCTCTCTACACTACTCCTTTTTGGTTTAAAAACAGAGAATTAAAACGAATCAGACCTCTGTCCACACCAGCGTTTTAGCTGTGTGTAAGAGTTGATCTCAATCTGTACTATAACGACTAAAAACGCACATCTAGTGGCCGTTCACGTCACTGGCAGTGTTTCCCATACGTTCATTTATTTGTGGCGGCCTGCCACAATATCAACTGGGCATGCGCATGCCGGTGTAAACATGAAGCAGATGGTCTATTCCGTAGTTACAGAAGATTTGGCGAAGCCGAAGGCCCGGGTTACTTTGCTCACCACTGGCTAAAAAAGCCAAAGCTTCTGGTTACAAAGAGTTGGAGAGCTAAATAATAATTTAGCACGAATTTGTCTATACTCCCCAACATCAGCTGCTCTCACTCTTTGATCCCAGGCTCTGGCATTTAGTGGGCAACAGGGAAAGCTATGAACTCGGCACAAAAATGATCGTCCATTAATTGAATGTAGCGAATCTCTTAACTTCTCAGAGTGAGAAATACAAGGTGTGGCGTGTGAGCGTGTGAACTGGCTGAAATGCGTGTGTCTCACGGTGAATGCGTGAGACTTGAGAGCCCATCAACACAAACAGACATATGAAAGAGAGACAGCGAACGCTAGCTAGATGGACACGGCAGTGAGCCGTGCCGATGACTCAGCAGGTGCTGACATAACAGAAACAAATTCAATTCAATTTGCTTTATTGGCATGACTGTAGAACAATAGAACTGCAGAAACAAATCACGTCTATTGGAAATAAGTGCTAACATTAGCATCCAAGGTTAACTAGCTCCAACTGTCGGAGTGAAATAAGCTAGTTAGCTTAGCTTACTGGCTGTATCTAACCAGTGCTATGTGAAAAAAGTGGAATACTGTATCAAGATTTGTTCACTGTGCTGGGCTTTGATGTGCTACAGTCCTAGCAACGTTGGCCTTCAAATGTCAATGGGAAAATGTAAATTGTAATGTATCATGATGTATACATACAAGTTATTGTGAAATTAATTACATGCCACCACTTGGTGTTAAGATGCTGATAAAGCTAATAAAGCAAAACGAGACTAGATGAATAAAAATGAATGAGCTGCACATTTTTTTTAATCACTTAGAAAGAAGGAACGAATCGATCAGTCCGATCTGCTGACAGTCACAAGAATCTCAAGAAAGATCTCATCAGCTCAACATATGACTTGAATCTGAGGCTACAGCAGACAGCGATGAGTTGCGTCTTCACAGTAAAACCTCAACCATAAAGACCCAGGCACCTACTCAAGCTCATTTCACTTCTTTTATTTTTGAAACTAAAGACGCACTAACTTTCTTTCTTCAACGGCCCAACTGTCAAACTAAAACAGCGAAGAAAGTCAAAGTTCAACAGCAGTAAAGCAGCTGAACCAGCTTTCAAGGCTTTGTGGCAACTCATCAAGGTATGCAAACACACATGGCTGTGACCTGAGATAACCTCATGCTGCAGAGCCTGTACTCCTCAGAGCAGCTCAAGAAACAAGACAGATCACATCATAACCAAAGGGACTCACTCATAGTGATGAACTAACAGAGAATAATAACTCTGCAGTTCTCCTCAGCTCTATATATGGGTTAAGCATCTTTCAGTTGTCATTGTCTTGGTTTTCTGGCCCATTAAGGGCAGAAAGCAACAGGGAAAGACTCTGATAAACCCACAGTGAGCTTACACCAAACTGCTGTGACTAAAGAGCCAGATATTTCTTCCTCCGAAGTTGGCGAAGACTAAAACAAGAGCTAAAAGAAGAATGTAGATTGGATTGATTTTTTTCAGTGAACAGATGACTCCAAATTAATGCTAATGTTTCTCCTTGTGTGGTGAACGTGTTAACAGGCAGTTTGTTTACACATCATAAGATGTGTAAAATGTGTATGAGAAAAACGGATCAATGCAGCTTCGCATCTCTTTTAAGAGTGTTTTCTCGGGCACGCAGACCCCAAAGGAACGCCAGTGTTGTTCCTTATCGGTGTAAATAAGCAACAGCTTGCCTACACATTTGCTAACAACTTAGCATTGTAATTTCAACTGGTTCTGCCACCCCGAAGTAGCCAAAATAATCTCTTATTGCAGCTGTAAAGTACTAATCTTGTTCCCTGTCTCAAAGGATAAGATGTTCATAAGATGCTGATGTTTTTCTATATTTTTTCTGATCTCAAGAAATCCAATGGAAAGGCTAAAACCAACAGTGTGTTAGTCATCTCTCAGTACTTGTCTAGCCAATCTGTATCACACAACCCCCAGCTAGAAAAGAGTGACAAATATATAGTTTTCATTTTGTTTTAAAGGCTAAGTAATTTTCTAAAGCCGCTGGCCACTGCAGTTTTTAGTTAACCTTACACAACCTGGAGAAAATTGTTTATTTGTTAGGGCCTATTTTAAGCTGTGGATGAATATACATTTTGTGGATGAATATATATTATGAGTATGAGAGTCAGCAGGACGTTGTGACTCAGAGAATAACTGCTAGACGCAAGGGCGTAGGTTCTGTTTCAATACTGGAGGGGACACATATTAAGCGGGAGGGTCCTGCATTCTGCTAATTTTTTCTGACCCAATTTCAGCCTTTCCGGCGGCAATTTATGGTGGAAATGTCTTTATGTAAAGAGAAACACAAAATTCAGGCAGTTGCCAGGTGACAATTCAAAATATAAAAATGTAATGGAAAACATTGCAGTGAGGCTTTCAGGAATTCTCTATTGCTTTCTGAGCCCAATACTAAAAGATACTTGAGGATTTTAAAATCAGATATTCCAATATATGTATTGCTTTCAAATATGTATTCTCCTGTAGATCTAATTTAATATCATATCTGTTGAGTCAACACACATTTGAATTTATTTAGAAGCCCCTGGAATTTAGTAGCTCCTGTGTTTCGGAATGTTTTCTGGACACACTTTTCTTTTAACTGTACAAACATCTGGCTCATCAAGCTTTAACACTGTGCGTACGTGTGGCTATAGAGTGCCTGTCTATTTCCATCTATAAGGTGGGTGATGCAATAACTTGCTGTAACACATACTNCCCCCCCCCCAGTACACCTCCCATACAGAAAATCAATGAAAAGAAATAGGCTATTTCATCTTTTTCATTGTCACGGCTTCCCCTTCCATTCTGCTTTCCTCCCCTTATTTTTTATTGATGGTTCTGTGAGGGGGAAGGCTTCTGAAAGGGCTCTTTTTTTCCAGTGGCTCACACTGTGGAGTAAACAACAAAGATCTTTGCTACGCTTGTCAGCTGTGATCAGACACCACTCTCAGACCAACTTTACATTTGTAAAGTCTTTAATTGCAGCAATGATGGCGGATGACCGTGCCAAAATGTTGGCATTGTGATAGCATGAGGAAATGGAGTTTAATAAAATATTCAGCCTGAAACATTTCAGCAGTTAACAAAACAGTTGCTAGGGGTGCAGCGTGCATTGTGGGGCCTGTATTGTTGTTAACATCAGGGTTTTATATTTACCATTCTGCACCAATATTCAACAATACTCTTACAAGGAGAAATACAAAAGGCAGAGACTCTAATATCGCCACCCACAAAGGCCTCAGAAATCTATAAAGCTATGTTTTAGATAAGGGAGTGGGTGATTCTGGAAAATTATAACACTTTATCAGACAACAGCTCCTGGAAAGCATCAAACATACACAAGTGTAAGAAGACCCAATTGTGGATCTGTCCTTTAGCATGAAGTCAGTGCCAGAAAACAGTGAAAGCCAACATCCTGCAGGACTAGACTGTATGTCGCCAGCAAGACACAAATTTAACCTTTTCCTCGTGTAACTTCCAACAAAGGGACGACTATGAGCAGCTGTCATGAAGCCAGCTTCACTGATACACAACTTGCTTTTCCATCTCTTGCTTTAGTCATCAGCCTTCTCCTCCTCCCTCCTCTCCATCTTCCTCAGTCTGCCTCCCTCAGGGCCGTCTCAGTAAAAGCCGGGGCCGTCTCCCAGGCCGAGGTGTTGCAGCAGTAAATCTCTGCATTTTAGGCCTCATTGGCCGCAGTGCGAGGGGGCCAAAAGACTGCCAGCGGCTCTGCAGACTGACACAGCTGAATGTAGAGAACGATGATGACTGTGAAGATAAAAAGTATTTGCCAGGTTGCAGCAAATTGCAGCAAGAGAGTTGGCGCCCGCTGACGATCAGCGGCAGCACCACTAAACACGGGCTATCGCCATAATGAGGAACATTTGTAAACCATAAAAGCTCCCTTTTATCTTCTAACGCAGCACAGAATATTTGTTACAAACTCCATAAACTGCTACTCTAAACCTGCGGAGAACAGACTTTGGCTCACAACTACGTTCTCACATCCTTCACGCTCAGCTGACCTTTTCATGACCGTCCTCGCACAAGCACACAAGGCTACGCCAGGGCTTTACAAGCATTTACATGTCAAGGATGCCCAGATAGTTGCACAGTAAACCAACAGCACCTCCACTTTACAACATTTTTGTGGTCGATTTAAAATTTAAAATGCACAATGCACTGTTAAAGTGCATCATTATAGATTCCTCCCACATTTATAGCTACAGTGTTTCCCACCAGTTGAGAATGTATGTATTAGTCTACTGCATTGCTCTGTCTCTGGAGCAGGAGCTCCAACACTCAACACACAGCAAAACAGTACCAAAGTCTCCGGCTGACTGCTCATTAGAGATGAAACAGCATGAAAATATCACATCACTATAGAGGCCAAAATGATCACAGTTCTCACTATTATTGCAGTGTTGTGAAAGGTTAAATGTTAAGTTTCAGCGGCATCTACTAATGAGTAGGGCTCTACAATTTTGGAAAATAATCTAATAACCATTAATTGCATATTTAATTGCGATTAAATATAGGATTTTTTTTAAATGACTGACATACTGTTCCTCTTTGACACCAGGGTCTGACTTTTTTTTGACTGCCACTAAGAAATTTTATCTTAGGCATCATTTAATGCTGATAATTTTGTCAATTCATGTTTAATATATTTACACAAAAACATTACAGGAATGTTTGCATGCACAAAAAGGACCCATGTCTTTCAGTCCAATCAACCTAGTATAATTACTGTATATGTCAGACATGATAAGAAAGGAAGGAGGTTAGAAAGGGACAGAGTACAATGGGTTGCTTTATGAGCAATGGTGGAGAAGAAATATCAAATTATAATCATTTCAGAGTCAAGTTATGGGTTTAAATAATATCATAAATATCAAACAAAGTTCACCACAGCGTGTTATAACGTTACAGTAAGAGCTCAATACAAAACTCACAATTCAACCATCAATTAATGAGTCCTTTATCAGTTTAAATCTCCACGAGTCCATTTCTAAAACAAAAACCTCATTTACTCAGTTTAAGGTTCAATACAAAAGTGGGCCAACAAAAATAAAACCAACAGACGCCTCTCGCGTCTGATAGACGCAGCTCTGTAATTGCCCGAGAGCACCGGAGTTACTGCTGGTAAGCTGCGCGCTGGATGTAGCCTAACACAGGACAGACCGGCCCTCTTTCCCGCCAGTGAGTTTGATTTGAAACGCAGTTTCACAGATACAGTAGGCGTGTGTACCAATCGCCACACCACACTAACCGTATTACACGTCTCTTTCTGTTGTGCATTTTCCCGGTCCGCCAAAGTGGTGGATTGCCTGACGTTTTCGCCCGCCGCCACCGACATTTTACCCGCGGGTGGCAGGTACTAATTTCATTCCCTGTTTGACACTAAACTTTCTGCAGTGTCAGGTTCTGTCAAGCCTGTGGACGCTGTACAAGTCTCAGTGCAGCATAACCTGCAGACTGCTTTACTTCCGTGTGTCATGTGACCATAATCGCAGCCTTTATGATCACATTTACATTTATTCATTTACATTTATTCATTTAGCTGACGCTTTTACCCAAAGCGACTTACAATTGCTATACATGTCAGAGGTCGCACGCCTCTGGGGCAACGAAGGGGTTAAGTGTCTTGCTCAGGGACACAATGGTGGATGGGTCACAGTGGGGGATTGAACCCGGGTCTCTCACACCAAAGGTATAGTCTTATCCATTGCGGCATCGCCACCAAAATCTCGTTCTATCATATCATGATTTTTTTATGCAAATGAAATTCATCATTCAGCCCTAGTGGTGAAGGTTGTGAATTGCAGCCAACTGCTCAATCATCGCTCACCCCTCCCTTTGCAAGCGTGGAGGAGAAGCTTCAGTGGCCGACACACTCTTGTGCTAAATAATATGCGTGGTCCATATTTCACTTTATTTTCTTCTAAAAAACCAGACGGTGACTACTAGTACTACTTCTTCCTTCTTCTTAGCGCATATTTGCGGTCTGAAGAGCAGTTTGTCCATTTGGGCTACTGTAGAAACATGGCAGCACAACATGTCGACGTCCATGCAAGAGGACCCGCGGTGTAAGTAGATAGAAATAGCTCACTCAAAGGTTATAAAACATTATGTTTCATTATGTAAAGTCTTTATACACCACTGAAAACACAGTTATGTATATGATATTGCACTTCTGTCACCTAAATATTACACAGTGGACCTTTAAAATAGGCTGAAAATGTTCAGAAAGTACTGATACACACAAAGAAACCATTTCACCAAGTTTTATATTGAAAACTAAATTAGCAGCACTTTGCTGTTGCTTGCATAAACAATAACATGCGATACCTGAAAAACATGCAAACCATACCAAATATGCATTAAAATGAAATGTTCCCTGATTCTAAGGTCCACACATCCTGCAGTGCTTGAACAGTTAACTTACCTAGCTTGCAAAGATTACAGCTGACCCCACCCATCCGAATCACAAACTGTTTCAGACTCTCTGCTCTGGCAGGAAGCTGCGGTCCATCAGGACCAAAATCTCTCGCCACAAAAGCAGCTTCTGCCCGTCTGCAGCGAGCCTCATTAACAAGCCCCAGGTCCCCCATTCGCTGGTAGTTCAACTGTGGGTTTTGCATTGAGCGCTTACTGTATAACACACTGTGGTGAAGTTAGTTTTTCTTGTGGTCTGTAGGTAAGTTGACCTGATGCTATTATATCAGCCATGACTTGACTCTCAAATTTTTTGATATTATTAAAATTTGATACTTCTTCTCCTCCATTGCTCATAATAATAATTCTTCTCTTATTTCATCATAACACATCCTGACCCATAAGAAAGAATAATGTATGTTTAATCTATTTAATATTGTGTTGGTCATACTACACACTGATTTACTGCTGGTCCATTTTGATTAATACAGAAGGTAAAGAGCTTAAAAATGCATCGCATATTAAATTGCAATCGCAATGTTGGTTAAAAAAAATAAAAAATAAAAAATATCAATTACATTACTTTCCAAAATCATTCAGCCCTAGTGCAGCCACACAAACTGTAAACTGAGAGAATACATCGCCTTGTGTATTTGACTTGCAGTCAGAGCTAACCTCTGTGACAAACAATTGTTTTTTCTACGCCTGCATCGCAATAAAAGCTAAGTTATAGTTCTGCAAGCTGAATTAACAGAAGCAGCAGAAATGTTGCATTAGCTCTGATTTAGCTGCAGGAGAGCTACTGGTATACAGGGAGGGGACGCTTCTACTAATGAGATTAAATTCCCAACAGAAGCACTAAGGTACATGCATTTATTGTTTCCTGTTGTTCCTCTTGTGCATGTGTAATTAATCTGAATCCCGCATAGAATGCTCCACCACTAACAATAAATACTGCTATATACAGGGGGAATTACTAAGTGTGAACACATTAAATGACAATTGCGGAAAACATGCCGATCAAAAATGTGGGTTGAACTATTGAAAATTCCAGCATCAGAGGATCAGTGGTGGCAAGGGTAAGAGCAGAATAGTTAATAAATACTTACTATCTAAATGACAATATCAAAAATACATCTGGGCTGTCGAGGTCAGCATGATGTACATAGCTGCTAGTCAATATCAACTTGTTTTTCCCCCTCACACACTGCACTGCAACATGCTGGGCAGTCCTGAGGTGACTCAATATGTGGCAGAGAGGTGTTGCTTATCTGCTCCCCTTCCATCAATCTCCGTGACAGCTTTGTGGTCACTTGGGAGTTGGGGCGTTAGACGGAGGGGGGGCGGCGGAGTCAAGCGCATCGCAGACAAACAACAAGGCTACTGTACTGCCGCGGTTTCTGCCTGTATCTCACGCTCACATGCATAATGCATTCTGTCTCAGCCAAATCTCCTTCATACCTGACAGAGCGGACAGGATTCAGTAAAACCAGCAAACGGGTCAGAAAGTGCAGGGGGGAAGGGATTTCTCTCTTTTCACAATGGGCCACTCCTCAGTCAGACCTTGAGAGCCGACAGACTGGAACAGTGAGTTGATCGCCATCTTTAATAGTCCCCCACTATGACAGGAGCCAGATTTACATCTGCACTGCCACATCCTGCTCACAAATGCATCACAACACAGAAACACAAAATAAGCCTGAAATTCTTTGTTTTTGTTGGCGAACAAGTTCTAAGTACTGGAAACACACTGTTAGACCCCACTGTATGAAATGATCCTACTTATCCTTCATTACATTTCAGTTGACGGTTACAAATTGTGGAAGTCTGACAGTCTTCAGCAGGATCACATTCTCTATTGTCACAGCTTGAATGAGATATTATTGTCAAACTTGCATTCCAGAGTTTGATGTGAGGATGCATTCAGGATGCTTAAATGCAACAGTACTGCCCAACACCTTTGATGTTTAAAATTGGTTCCCATTTCAATACCTCTCTGTTTCAACAAAAAACTGAACATCATAACCTTCCTTAAAGGAACTTTTATTGTAGGGCTGTTGCATCAGACTGCAGTAGTTCCAGTGAAGTACCTCACCTTTAAGTGAGTGTGCATTATAGTTAATGAAAAAAAAAAAAAACTAAAACACCCCAAAATCAAAACCAAGGAGGCAAAATATGCTCATTTTCAAAAAAGAAATAGGCAAAATGCAATTTTCCTGAACAAGTGTGCAAAAGACAAAAAACAATGAAACTGTGTTGCAATCATATACAATTTAAATATTGCATCTCTGAAGATTACCCAACCAAGCTTCTCAGATTCCAATACTTAGTGATCAGTTAAGTTATTCTGTATTCCATTTACACTTATCTCTTGTAACAGATTTTATTTCTGCTCTGTTTTGTTCGTTAGCACAGGTGAAACTGGCAACACTGGCTCCTGTGTTAAGGCCCAGTGTGTCCCTAAAAAGAAGAAAAACTGACAGAAAGGCAATTTGGAAAAAGGCCATAAAGACTTTTAGAGACCATTAAGTGGTTCCCTTAAAAAAGTTTAACAGTACAGGCCAATCTTATAAAACCACATTCTAATAATAATCCAAACTGTATTAAGACGTTTTATTCTTATGTCTAACTAGCTATCCCAGTCTAAAATCGTGTCAAAAGTGATTTTCAAATTATATAAGATTTTCAATTTTAAATGAAAAAAATACTTTTGGAGACATGTCCCTTTACCATCCAGACCTGTGTTCTAACTGACAGTACCACCATGGGACAGACACAAGTGTAACTGTGGCGGGGGGGGGGTGAAGGGGTTCTAGTAGGTTCTTTCGTATTTCTCCATTACCACCAGAACTTGTCTTATGGATCCCCCCCCCCATTCTGTGCGCCGCATGTGGAGGAGGCTTGTTAATGACACGGCCTATCGAAACGATCATACCAACGCGGTAATGAATGCCATCTGCACTGGTGTGTTCACTGCTGCTTTACCTGTGCTTGTAAAGTATCCACTGTGTCCGCCTCTTGATAACATCTCTCAGTGTTTCTCTGCAAAATGCTAATATGGGTCGCCAATTATATTTTAGCGGCGGAGGTATGTTGCATAATAGACATTATAGATAATTGTCATTGCTGCCATTCTTGGGAAATGTCTGAATAGCTAACCAGCTCATTAGCATATCTAGCAGGTGCAATTATCAAGTGTGTTTGCAGAAACTAAATTCATCTACAAATCGACTAATAATTAACATGCCATCAGAAAAATAAGAAGGCAGCATGCTCACACAAGTAATAACATGCTAACAGTGTGAAGTGCTGTGGCTGTAACGTTAAAGTTACTTTCAGTTTGCTATCTTCCCTGCTGCTATCTAAAGGAATGAGTGAGTCCCAGGATTAAATTTTGCAGTCAGACATCTAAACATTCCCCTCCATCTTCGCTAAAGAAATATCCCTTGCTATCCGATGTTCTAGCTTCTCCTCTGTAGCTAAACTAAGACAGCGAACAGATTAGAGAACAGATGAGATCAGCTGCTCTGCAGAGGAGAGAACAGGTCGCTGTGGTAATGCTGGCTGAGCAGGAGCCACAGAGAGAGTCTGGAAATCTGGATTTACTGAGGAGAGTCAGTCTGCTGTGTTACTGCAGAGCACAGTGACATGGACACTGTGAGTGTGAACAAGTAAACTGTGCCTTTTCCTCTAACCACGTGATGGACAAGAATGACACTTGTAGTCATGGTAACTGCACCGAAAAAATAAAGCAACAACTGTACCCTTAAAACGCTTAGAAGACATTGACATTTATAAAATGCACGACAATGACGAGAACGAAAATTAGACTAAAACTAATGACTTCAATTAATCTACATATTCATCCGACGACTTAGACTAAAACTAATCAAAACCAGGTGCCCAAATGAACAGTGTTTACGAGGACAGCGGCCTAGCAGTCCACTAAACCCTCAATGAGAAGAGCTTTAGTCAACCAAGTTTTCATTGGTAATTTACAAACTGTTGCTTAGGGCTGGGACGAGAGTTTCAGGGGATTGTTCTGTCCTGTCCTGCGCCAGAATGAGCACCAGAACCGGAGCCCACCGAGTGGGCAACGAAACCGGGCACAGCAGCCTCCCAGTGAACAAACACAGCCTCCGAGGCCGACAGAGGCCAGCTTCATGACTGGGAATGCAGCACCGAGGTGAGTTACAGCGGCTCTG
>JAPMOB010237429.1:0-32009 GCA_029875015.1 Lepomis gibbosus
AATATGTAAAAAAGTATCGGTATCGGCAATACTAGCCTAGGTGTTACTTGGTGTTGGATCGCATGGGAATTAAGTGGTATCGCACATTACTAGTAACAAGATGTGTGTGAAATTTTAGGGTTTAAATTCACAAAACATGAGCATTCTGTTGAGTATGAGGGTCATTCAGGAGAACAACAAATCAGCCTTCTCGCAATATTTTGTGTGTGTGTGTGTGTGTGTGTGTGTGTGTGTGTGCACTCACTCTCCAGACACAGGTACACAGGGCCCTGGTGGGAGAATAGTCCTGATGCTCTTGTGGTCGTTGCGGTCCGTTATCAGAGTCCACTGCTGCGAGTAGCAAAGTCTGGAGCCTCGGACCAGGTCGCTCTGACTCCACTCTGGATGTGGACACAGTGAGAAGTTTTCCGACTTGGGTTAAATAAAGACACACTCAATTATTTAAAATTATCCACACCTGCCTGATACAATCATGAAAGACACGCAAGTCCAAGAGGCAAAATGTCCAACCTTATGTGTTTTGTAGGATCTTAGCCAGAAAATGAAACCTTCCTGGTTTAAAGGATCATAATTAGAGAGATATTAGTTGATCACACATCAAATATATTTGTGTTGGTGTATATTTTTGCTGACATCCAAAGAACTTGCAGTGCACTGATGTTATTATTAAGAATAATTAAAGTTCCAGTAACATTTATTTACCAAAATGTAATATTACACTTATAATATTTATTGTTCAGCTTTTAAATATCTTGCCTTAGACCAGTGGTTCTCAGACTGGGGGGCAGGCATAGTGAAACTGCAGGTGTGGGGAGGGCATGGATGTTGAGCAGATGAACAAAAAAAAGGTTCTGATGCAAGCAAGGTTATTTTGCTAACCTGAATATTTTGTTTTATTTCTGTTGCCCATGTTGTTAATGACTGATAAAAATGAAATCCACATTACATTATATAATGTTTTGTGTTTATGTTCTGTGAAGGCCATTTAAAGAGCTGTTTTGCTTGAATCAGCTGAGACTGGAAGTCTAATGAAGAGTGCATAAGTGTCCTTCCCTCAAACCACATTCCAGTGTACTTTACAGTATCCAATAAAGAAACAGCCAGGTTGAATAGTCTTCTTCCAGACAAACAGATGGGTTTACTCTTTAAACCTTTTTAAACCCTTTATATGAGATCACTAGTGTCAGTCCCAGAGCGTCTTTGACCAGCAGGCTGTCACAAAATCCAAAGAAATGCTAGAGGTGGTTGTCATTCCCAGAGGGATTGTTTTCATGGTGGTTGCTAGAGAAGATCTCTTTCATTTTTTGCTGATTCGGGTTAATGCGATTATAAAAAGAAAACAAGATATCTGGACAACTACTGACTGATGATTCATTGTTACCAGAGGACGATTTCCAAACAACTCCCTGACCCCTCATGCCCTTCAGGTCAAGTCTTTAAATGGCCATTTGAATGAACACAGAAACAAATTCACACATTCATCCAAATGGAAACAAACGGCAACATGTCCGGGGAGTTTACTGTGGACATATATATTCCCCAGATGATTAACTATTGCTATGTTCTTTTGCCATCATCAGTCCAAAATATCAGCTTTACACACAACAGGTGTCTTGGGAAAGCGGGCATTCAACTCATAACTAATGGCCCCTCAACCTTTCTTCACCTTTTCAAGTGCCACCATCAGGACATTACCGTAAGGCTCAAAAGATATTAAAAACATTTAATGTGTTGTTTGTTCTTTTTGTCCTTTTAAACATTTTCATTGTGTGTATGGTGTAATACATTTTGCAGACTCCTTAACAAACTGATAAAACAGCAAACCAGCAGGTCTGCAGCTTTTAAATAAAACAATGAGGCAGATTCTGACTAATATCTTGAGATTACACTGCAGTTAATTGAGGTATTTTTCTAACTACAAAGTGGTATGGTACTATATCTCAGGTAATGACAGCTGTACAAGTAATCTGAATATACAAATCTACTTCAGATCTTGAATGACCACAGTTACTTAGTGTTCAAAGTGTTAAACAAAGTGTAATGGCAGCACCACTAATGCAAACCCCTCTGCTTTGCAAGTGGTTTGCAAAATCATCACTAATATGCTTAAAATGCTAAAAATATAATGTGAAGCATTCTGTCACGTGTGTGTATTTGTAAAGAGAGAGAGGCAGAGAGAGACGGGAACAAGCAGCTCACCTGCGGCCACAGTGTAGATCCGGAGCTCTGAGAGCTGCTCCTCACTCACCTGAGCAGAAACAGGCGCAGGGAGCCCGCTGACCTCTCCGTACACCCCGGTGATTTGCCCGGGGTCCATCTGCGCCTTCTGTCGTACACACACAGACCTCACATTAAATCACTTTTCACACTCGCACGGTCAACACCAGCAGATCTGACAAGTGCAAAACTCGTGCATCAAGCACTGACGTTAAACCTGCTCGGAGGGTTCAAATAGTTCAGGCTCGGTTTACTGCGGTGCCGTTCATGAGTGTATCCACGTTAGTCTGTCAGTGACTTTAACGCCTCTCCTGGACTTGATTCAACATTTCACAACAACGAGTTTTACTGTACCAGCGCCTCCATGTTGAATTCATGAATGGACGATACCACTTTTGTTCAGGTTGGAGGGTTGTAGTGGAAGGAAGTGACCGCGGGGGGGCAGCAGAGGGTGATCCTCGTGATTTCAGTTGTGAACGTCTCTGTTACTGCTGAGGAAATTGAATTAATTCTTCTTTTTTTTTAGCAGCAATTAATTTCATTAACGTTTTATGCTCCTTTTTAAATGTAGGCTATGTTTTCTTTTCTGTGGAATCAAGATTTACTGTCCAAACAGTATAAAGGAGTCTTAGTTTGTACATCTGAATTAAAATATTAAGTTTTAAAATGTGTAATAGAATCTGCAAACTGTTACATCACAAATGGTAGGCAGTGGTAACTGCTGCGTTTTTAACGTGTTCAAGGGATTACTTGTAAAAAAAAAAAAAAAAGATTCACATCAACAAACAGGGTGTTGAAAATTTAATTTTTGCTGGTCTGCCTGAAAGACACTCTAAATACTGAGCTTATCCTTTCATCCGGGTTTAACATAAATAAACACGTCTTTCAAACTGCAGCTGCTTTTAGTTTCAAAATCTTCCAGATAACTTAATATTAAAATCAGTCTATACAAAATTGTGTCATTTGTGCCTCAGATAAAATCTGATTACTTTCCATCCTCAGTAACTATGTCCACGTGCTGAAACACCAGAGCCACTGGACAAGACAGTAAGCTGTAAAAGCCGATGACAAGTTTTCACCAAGGTACAGACATTTCCAGGAAGCTGTTAAGTGTTTTATGTTTTTTAATAGAATCAAAAGCACTTTTCGATACTGCTGCCACAGTCAGTAGCACGTTGAATTTTAGATGCTAACCATTACAAACATCCCCACCAAACTCCTCTGATCAGCAGCTCTGGTTAGAGCCCTTTATGTGCAGCATTTACTGCTTGTCAGAGGGAAAATCACCTAATGCATCTAAAATAATGATTCAAGTGCATACCATAAATCCCTATGTACAGTCTATCTGTAATACATATACATGGATAGATTGTATGACCCACCAACCCCCAATAAAAATATACATGAAAAAAAAAAAAAAAATAGAAATTCTTCTCATTGTCAGTTCTTTGCATGTTTAAAATGTCTTCAAAGTTACACAGTACTGTTCTCTTAATAAATTAGAAAGTAAAATACAATTATCCACCAGGAATGGTTAAAATGTATTTTTCCTCTCAAAAAAGTTTTCATTCAAAAATGACAATATTAACTCTTTGATTTCATATTTTAATTAGGCATCTTCTTATTTTTCAAGTGTTTTATTTCATGATGTTAAATAAAATTCAAATGAAGCACGCTCTCACACAAACACCACACGCATTATCTTTTAGGTTGCATTGTTTGTAAAGTCAGTTTCTGGTTTGGCAGCCGAAGAAGCCACTGTGGGTGTAACAACAGAGGAGGACTGAGGGAATAACAAGGAACCATTAGTCCAGAGGACGGGAGAGTTTCTCCACAATCTTTCCATGGCTCTTTTTTTGCTTTTTGTTTCATTGATGCTCGAACATTAAGCTTCAGAGATTAACATGGACTGGTTATGTCCAGGAGAAGCAACTTTATGTGCAAACTGAATTCAGAAATTTGGATTAAAAAGACTTGACTGACCTGTCAAGACAAACGGCAGCAGTTTGAGCCGAGTATCAACAATACCCGTTAGCACCAGAGTTTTTCAGTCAGTGTAAACTGGAAGGCTTCCACAGATATCAAATGTACCATAAAGCTATATAAATGTTTGACTCTTACAATGAGACTGAATATTTTACTTCCTCTGTATTTTATTAATAAAATGAATAAAAGATCTTTTGGAAATCTGAAAAATCACAGAAAATTTACATTTCTGTGTAATTAAATCGTTTTAATCCCACATAAAAGAGGTTTATCCACTTTGTATGTTCCCCAGACTGCCTTTGCTTGTGGGAGCTACCAATAAATGTTTACTATGTGTTGAATCTGGAGAATTCAATTGCAGGTGAAGAGCACAAGTGAAACATCCCTGTTAAGAGTTTGTGGAGTCTTTGTGTGTCTGACAGTTGAAGCTCAACACAGCCCCAGGAGTCCCTCGCTTGCTCATCCGTTCACTTCATCCCCGTCCTTCTCTCACATGACGTCAGCCCGTTTGTCCCTGACTTTGTTCCTCTGTTTAGTCCTGGCTTTGAAGGCAGCGGAGTTGAAAAGATGCTGTTGATGAAAAAAAGATAAAGAGATGAGCGCGACAATATTTATACTCAGGCTGTAATCACACATGATATCTTGTCTTTTTTACGGCACTTTCAGCTGAACTGTCACCGCAAGAGCAGCAGTTCGACATCATGCAACATAAATACTGAAATATGCAATCACACACTCCAAGGCCAGTTTGTTCCAGTGTGCAGGTCAAGAGAGTCAAGGACAGAAGAGATGCCGTTACCTTCTCAAACCGAGAGATCTTGTTGCCTTTGACACTGGCGTCCAGGATGAGGGGAGGGCCGAGCCCAAAGATGTCTCTCAGTAGTGGGTTGAACTGTACCAAAAGAAAAACACCCAAACTAAAATTAACTACTGATTTTGCAGTTTTGTGTTTATATTATGCTAATCTTCAACAGTGTGCATACATGGGTGGGAGAAGAGATGAGCAGATATGACATATCTATATGACAGCTTTGAGAATCCACCAGTCACCTGTAACATCTACTAAAACATGGACAATTTAATTGAATTAACAGAAACGTAGACTCATCTTGTCTGCCAGGGCCTCTCTGGCATCTCTTTCCAATGTGCCATTATTGGTTACATTTTGCAGTAACACTTTACTAAAATGCTGGGTGTCTGTGCATTATCGCTTCGCTTATTTATACACAATAAATCTAATAGTAATGCGGTGGATTATGCGCACGTGTAGGTGTGATCATTGCATTTGTGTGCTGACTGGCATTATAGTCCACACGAAATTCATCTTAAAATAAATCAAATTTCCACGTCACTGATGCGTTGAGATAATAACAACAACAGACAGTAATTAGGCTACTTTACTGAAAACTTTAAATGTTTCAGACATGGATTTATTTCAATATTGAGTAATGCAGTATGATAATCAGATCACATGTGGCCGTTAAACAAACAGAGAAAATATGAAACGGCCGGGCGTTAGATGACACACGGTGTAACCTTACGTTACCATGACAGCAGGGGGGCAGAAATTACTTTTAACATGATGGCGATGAAGAAATACTTCAATACATTTTAACGGACTACGCGTCCTCGTGCTGATAATGTGCCGTGTTTGTGTGGAAACAGAAAGTAAACAGGGTTTGGGGTGCTCTCAGTGCTCCGGGATACTTTCGGTTCATGTGTTCATGCTGCTTCATGTATTCGTGGACAGCAGTGGTGCTGCAGTGAAGCTCAAGGAGCGAGCACTATATTGTTGAGTGTCTGTAAAATACTCCCAAACTTTAGCCGGTCGAAGCTGCAGTCTTGTAGCTGGAGCTTTTACGGGAATCCCACTAACACCGGATGCAGCGACGCTTCAACGCCCGTAATACGAGTAGACGTATTTCCGTAATTGATTATGTTGACGAATCGCCCCAGCCTCTAGGATTTATTGTGCAATGGTATAAATGTGCCCATTGGCAGACATCTGAATCAGAATTGGGTTTATTGCCGGGCACATTTTTCACATACAAGGAATTTGCCTTGGTATAAATTCCTACCACTATCATGTCCATTAAGATGTATTATACATTCACAGCACTGCTGCTAACTGTAGGCTCTGCCAGTCGCTAGTTAGCCGTCCTGGACTGGGAGCTCAAAGTAACGGGGGGAGTGTTGGTGGTTGTTTACGGCACAAGCCGGGGAAGGCTGCGGGGGATGGCGCTGGAATGAACACCAGCTGAGCGAGCGGCAAAGAAACCAGGCTCAGCAGCCGAACATGGACCGGGATCAAACGCAGCCTGTACATTTCCGCTTGTCATTAACAGGCAGCTTGCTTCGTGCCCTTGTAAAATGTATAGTTTAGGCTCATACAGTTTTCTGGTTCTCTGTACTTTCACTGCACAGTGTTAACCATGTTAATTATAACATTCTTTCTCCGCCCTCGAACTCAAACCATTTTCTGCCGCCCCAAAAATTTATATTTAAATAATTCAATTAAGATCATAAATGTGCACAGACTAATCGGCTATTGGCTTAACCTAACGACGAGTCAAGTAGGGAAATCTTTAGTCAGACGCAAATGAGTATCATGATATAAAAATCACCCACCCCTGGGCACAAACATTATTCCTGTGACAACAAAGCAAACCATTTCTTTTGTAGTAAACTTAAGGCTTCAGTGCGTTTCCTGACCTGTAGATGGTGTCTGACTCCGGACTCCATGATCTCTTTGAAGGCATCATAGATTCTTCTCCTCATCCAGCTGTCAATGTAAACGCTCTCCACTCCAAACCTGATCTTCTCCTCTGTGAAGTCCTCGTTCTGCAGTTGAAGGAAACATCTCAAAAATCAAATCAAATGCAAAAACAAGAGTAGATTCTTCTGAGTGACGTTTACACTACTAGCTAAAGTAAGGGCAGATGCGCAGAACTCAAAAACAAAAAGACCAAATGTTGTGACTTACTAACATAGAAGTAAAATCATGAACAACAAATATCATTGTTGCAGATCCAAAACCTACCTCAATGTAATGTAGCACCTCTCTGAAGATGGAGCGTTGTTTCCTCCTGTCGTTTTTGGCTCGGTGCTTGTTCCCGTCTGTAGCTAAACTCTTCAGACATTCACACAGACTTTCACTGTCCTCCACCTCAAATTCCTGCACACACCAGTGATATAACTGTAGCACGGAAATATGACACCAACACCAGACAAATCCTTAAACCATAGATGTGGGTTCAATGATAGAAGCAGTATACACAGTATCTGTTTCATGATCGCTTCCTGTTCACGTGTTCTTGAGCAGGACATGTCAGTTCAAGTTGCTCCTGATGGACAGCGTAGCATAGCAACTCTGCCAGCATAGGTGTGTGTGAATGAGAGGCAGAATTTGTAAATCACTTTGTCTATCAGGCCAGAAAAGAGTGTGTGCCTGCTCCCAAAGGAACTCAAGCGTCTGTCTAATGCCGGGAATCCACTGACTCCGGCTACGGCACGTTACAGCTGCGCTATCGTTTTGATGCGTCCATAGCCTGGCGTCAAAGTCCTCTGGAAGCGTCTTGGAAGCTTCTCAGAAGCGTTTCAGCAGCGGAGCGTGCAGCCTGACCCACATTGTTGACTTGTTATTAATTTGTCCTTTTTGTGCTTCTTATACCTTCTTCACAGCTCTAATTGACCCTGTTTCATTCAGTCAACTTCAGGCTGCATTTCCCACAGGAAGCATTTCAGAATCAGAGTGTTTTGCCTGATTTTGCTGACAGCTTTAGATTTTGTTGATTTATTAGGCTACGTAACTAAATGATTTCTTTTTGTGTCTGTTTTAACCGTGTTTATTGTTTTACGATCAGGAGTCTCCACAGGGTGTTTTATTTTGAAAATTGACCGGATTCTCTATGCCGTTCTGTGTCTGACTTCCTGCCTGGTTTGATCTGCTTTGTGCTGCTTGATGCAGCTAGCAGCAAATATAGACCTCCTACCTATTCTCTGCGGAGCGGAGAACTGCTCCTGGGATGCTTTTGGGACAAGCGGAGTCTGGTGGACTCACAAACACTGACTATAATGGCCGCAATTAACTCCGGCAACCACGTCGCAGCCGTATCACGCCATAGCTGGAGTGTGTGTGTTTACCTCTTCGATATCTCGTCCCAGTTCCACCAGCAGGGCGATGGTCTCTCCCACTGTGATCCTGTAGTTGACGTCACTGCTCTGCAGACAAGCCTGCAGTTTGGGGAGGTGACTACAGGGAGGATGACAAAGCAAGATAATCAGTATTAGTTACACTTCTAGTCACTGTTTAGAACTTTTACTTGGGAGACAATTTATGTAGTATGTATCACAGCCATGAACCCCAAGAGACCTAAACAGAGCGGAAAATTATGTGTGACATCTGTCAGTGTTCACATCCCAAGCTTGTGATTGAAATATTCTAAAAGTCTGAGCTGAAACTTGTGTCCTTGTTGAGCATTTGTAACTCTCTGTCCAGCTTTAAATTTCCCTCCAGTGACATGACGTGTCGTGTACACACTGAATGTTGAAAAGTTACATTAGCAGAAGCTCAGCATCCTTTTCAGGGTCTACTAGAAAAGGAAATGCTGCAGAATTATGGTTTGGGGAAATAATTTAATAAATATAATTTTAGAAATTCAATGAAACTGAAAATTGAAAATAAAGTCACACTTTACTATAAAGAATTTACTCTCTAGTCCCACTGAGGCCGATGGGTTATGTTTGTTTCACTCACAGGTCGAGTAGCACACTCAGTTTAGATGCAGGACAGAGGGTGACCAGCAGTGACCAGGCTTGCAGGGCGGCGCAGTGGAGGCCTGGACTGCCAGGTTTGGGTGTGGGCAAAGTTCCCTCTCTGTTGGGGTAGGAAGACATGAACACGCTCTCCAGAAGGGCCAATGACTTGATCAAGTCCTGGGAGGGTAGGGTGGAGATGATGAAGTAAAAAAGAGAAAGACAATGTAATGAGGGATGAGAAAGAAACGGCTGACGACAGCACACTGCTACAACTATTGTTAAGCTGTTGACATATGATTTAACAGACACCAGAAACTAACCCATAGTTTGCCTGATATATATTTTGTTGAGGTAACAACAGGTAAACTGAAACTACTAGAAGTCAAACTCAACCCTGAGGAGCCTGTAACCCTTTACAAGACTTTGAGTTTTCTGAGTGTCATGGTGGATTCAGCCAGGAGAGCAAGCTATTCTCACCTCTCCTTCTTCAGCAGCAGAGACGTAACAGCACATCCCCAAGGCTCTGGCACACTGATGGAGACAGATGCAAGAAAAGTGAAATAACCAGACATTTTATTAAACAACACGCAATTTCCTTTTTAAACAACCTAGTCATCCTCAGAATAAGTTCTTCTCTCCTGGTTTGTTAATGTTGTCAGTTTAGAAAAACAGTGCAGTAAGAGAGTTGTAAATAACCTGGTTTTGACAACATCTGGGCGCAGATGGGACCGCATAAACTAACTAACAACAGTTGACACAGGCGTTAAGATGCTTAAAACATCAAAGGTACAACCCTTTTCCTTGAGTGAACTTTCTAAACTGAATTTCTGATCTATAACTTATTTGACTATTGTACAAGAATAGAAGTGAGTGAGGTCAGCTGGGTGAGAGAAATGCATTGCAGAATTTGCACTTATTGATCTCTTGGCTGAACCAGATGTTTTTCGATTGGTTGGCGTTGCTCTGCAACTTTCAGTGTCATGTTGTTTTTGGACCGTCAGAGCTGACACGCATTGCACGTTTCATTTTCTGCCTGTTTTTTTCTCCCAGATGTCGCCGTCAGTGAAAGATAATTCCGTACACAAAGTTTTGAACAATATCAAAGAAGGTTTATGTGATACTCACACTCTGGCGGGCTGTTATGCTTGCGCTGTTGTCAATCAGAATGGCGGTGAGGATGGGGCGAAGCATCTTGAAGCCCTCCTCTGCCTCATCTCCACCCCCCAGCTGTATGCAGAGTAGGGTGAAGACTGTGGCTGCCGCTGCCTGCTCCTCCCCACTGCCTGGAGGAAACAGAAAGTTTTTATTTGTTTATCAATAACTGCAGTTTTGTTGGCTGCATTTCTGTTCCACCTTGAGAAACAGAGGATTACATGTTTTCTGCTCTAGCACATCAGGGAAGACAAAACCATAATGATCTGTGTGTGAATTTATACAAAATCTACACGTGTCTTACAAGTCTGCAGAATGCCAGACATACCGTATGTACAGTGTCATTCAAACATGCCGAACAACTTACACCCCCAATAAAGATAGATGTATTTAACTAACATAGTGGAACTTCTGTTTCTACCTTTTCTAAGACTCCTTTCCAGGCAGTCGCTGACGGTGAGGCGTCTCTCTGTTAGGAAGTCATACAGCACTCTAGAGGAGAAGGCCTGTCGCAATGACTCGAGTCCTGCTAGACGTGTTTTAGCGCTGAGAGGCACAACAGACACAAGGAGAGAGAAAAGGAGAATGATGATGATGATGTTAATAGAAGGGTTTTTGGTAACATCGCTTCCTGCAGTAGCCACTATGTTGGGGTGCCATATTGGTGGTGTCCTTTGTATTTGTCTGCCTGTTTATTCCTGACATTTCCTGGTTTTATTATTATAATAATATTAATAACCTTACCTCTTATCCATCAGGTTGTCTATACACTGCTTCAGTTTGTCTTCTGTTTCCTCCTGGGCAGTCTGCTCATCCACCTGCTCCCCTCCTGTGTTTGGCCAGTTAACATACACATGATTTTGTTAACAGTATGCAAGTTTAATGCTTCAGCTTCAGAGGAAAAAAGATCAAGTAACTCATGTGAGTTTCACCGTCCCACTACAAACAAGGTTGCTAATAAACAAAAATGGACTATAACTTGTTGGCTGCATTCATTTCCTTTAGTGAAAGTGATTAGCGGTACCTTGGCTGAATGTGTAAGTAGTTTTCTGTTTTTATGTACAAACCTGTGCCCTCTTCCATCACGGAAGTGCTTTCGCTCGCACTGCTGTAGTGGCTGAGCACATCAGACATCAGCTCATCATCGCTGGCACCTGACTCTCCCTTCATCCCATTTTTAACACCTAGAGAAAGAAAAAAAAAAAGACAGATTGGGATATAATGAGACGATTTGGTGTTTCATATTTACAGTAATAATCCAACTGAAAGCTCAAACTTGGGAGTCTCAGTTAACACAAACTCTGATTTTCATGTAATGTCAATGGAGCAAATGTGAATGTATCATACCAGAATCACCATACGAGTTGGGTGAATTTACCTGATCTAGAAAATGCTGAGCATCTCTATCATGACAGCTGAAGACCGACGAGCTCACTATCAGCAGTTATTAGGGCAGTGAAAGAGTACAATATATATTTAAAGAAGCAAGAAGCCACAGTTTTGTTGGGCAACAACAGTTATTTCCTCCTTTATTGGCCACAATGTTTTGCCTGGTCGTGTATTTCCTCAGCAGGCTGCAACACAAGGGAGTGGACAAAAAAGCAGCACTTACACTAGAGCCCTGCAGTAATTACATTTGCAAAGCTCACGATGGCCAGTTTTCAGTAGAGAAGATTAAATTTGATGGTAATTTGAGGTGGTTTTATCAGATTTACTTGCAGTGCAATGTCAAGAAACAAAACAGCTGGTTAGCTGTGAAAGTGAAATAACAAGAAGCCTCTCACAATAAACCAGACTCTGGCTGGAAGCCATTTCCCAGCAGTGACTAATAGCTGGTTTAGGGAAGCTGACAGTATGCTTCCTCTGCTCAGCTGTCTTTCTTTGTCAGTAACTGTACACCAGCAGAGTTCTTCTTGTACAAAGACACACACTAATAGACACAAACCCATGCACAGATTTGTCATTAATACACCTCAGCAGAGCTTCAAGCCAAGTACTGAACCACCTTCACTGTGTAGAGACTTGAAGAGACACAAGACCACACACCTGAGGGCCACCAGCCTCCTCCAACTTACAAAAATCTGAGGTAACTACTTTTAAATACAAGTAAAGATTTTATTTCTTAAGTCAGACCTGTTTCACCAGGATGACTACGGGATGGGCAATAAAACAATAATGATAATAATGTAATATAACTTTCCTCAAAAACAATATAACACATAAATGTATGAATAACATAAGAATCAGGTTTTACTTTTATTAACCATTTTTCATGCGGATGCTGCAACGTCATATGGATCAGATATGCCCGACACTTGCAGTTTGTGTTCACATCTTTCTTTTTCTTAAGTTGTAAGGTGATCCAAATAAAATCTGACTCCTTTTGCTGCCTCTCTGCGGGGGAGTCACTGTGTGAGCCGCTATGTTGGTTTGTTGTTTTGCCCTCCAGGTCACCGCGCATGTCATGTGACTGAAGACAATGAATTAAATTGTTTATTTTGTTAAGAAATAGGGAATGACTAAAGATCTTACTTAAATGTACTCATGTATATTTGGTGAATTTTTTTTTTATCCTAATTGTTTTGAATGTTCTACCTTAGATATGTAAAGGGATCCGCTCTTTGGCATCAAGTGTTTGTCTTGTCCCCACCATAAAGAACCACAATTTACAATCTAGTTTCTTCAACTTTCACTCAGGAGCAGAAAAGAGCCTTTATTCTTGAAACAAATAATACTGACATTCATCGTGATAATTAAGGATTTAAAATTATATGAAATTTATTGTGATAACATTTTAGGCCATATCGCCCAGCCCTAAGGATGGCTAAAGTATATTTAAGTTCATTTAATTTCATTCATCATGTCATTTTTTGTCATATCTTATAGTCATGTTTTATTATCAGTCTCACGCACATAGGAGCTGATTATTAGTACTGAGCAGTAACTAGTGTTTTAATGTTTCAGCACAGCTCAGGGGGTAAGAGCAAGGCAGGCTAAGCTAAGCTAACCCACAGGTTGCTGCTGGCTCAGGACTTTCTACTGTTGGTGGGATTACTGGAGACCAGAGTGACCATTCATTTATCCATTCATTCATTCAGTGTACGATCCAGAAAGGTCAGACTGTGTGTGTGCATGTGTGCGTTTCTTCATGTTGAGATCAACCAGGACAGTAAAGGTAACACAGAGGTCACACAGAGGTATTGTAGCAGCAATGCAACATGGAAGCTGTACTTATGAGTTACGTTCTCAATTAACCCATTTATTCACTTTTTCATATCAACTGTAGACTACAAGCAACAGAATCATGTTCTGTTAGTCCATCCTGCTTTAAGTACAAGCTTAATACTGTACACACGTACAGTAAATATGACAACTCCTGTAAAACATGTTTTGATATCATTCAACTGTTTCACCTGTATTCAGGTAACAGGAACATTCCACAGAAGAGGTTGAGTAACTGGACCAGGACTATATTTAAGCTCAAAATGAGTAACTGGGCTAAAGGTCAGCTATTTGACCCAATTATAGAGTCAATCATCTGATCAGCTATCTGCCTTTTCTTTACACTGCAAACGTGAAGCACTCAGGGATGAGAGACGAGGCTGCTGTGCTGACATGTTAGCAATAAATTCAGGGACTTTCAGAGGTTTAACTCATTCATTCAATCAAAGGAGTGATAAACTCGTTCAAAATCTAATCTTACTGACCAATGGAACTATATCCCGGAACAAGGAACCATTGGAGGAGCTCACTGTGTTTCCACTGAAGGGACCAGGATTTAAATTTAGTTCTAGGGTTTTTATTTTACCCCCTAAAAACTGTGTGTTTACAGCGACCAGCTGATGGAGTTACACTAAATATTGGGTCCAAAGTTGTTGTTTTTTTAATTGTCATCAGTCCCAAAGTTTTTACACAGAGCCGACGTCGGTCTCCTCTTCTCCAAAACAAGCAGAACAGCTGATTACAGCAGCTAATAAACTGCATTAAAAATCCTGTTCCTCCGATGCTCAGGTGGACACGGACACGAGTGCTGCAGCTGATCTGCAGTTCTTGTCGGTTGGAAATGTTTTAATAACTTTCCAAACTGTCGTGATTTTACTTTTGTGTTGCTTCCTCTGTGCTGAAGTTATTTTAAGAACATGATGGCTTTAGCCAATTTGTTCTTGAATTTATAACAAACTTCATCACGTGTCTCTTCATTACACTCCCACACAAAAAAGCTGCTTTAATGGCCAAGCATAGCCTATTCATAGTTTTCAGTCACGTGACATGGGCGGTGACCAACACAGCGGCTCACACTGCGACTGCCCCATAGAGTTGCCGCACATGGATTACTTTTCAACTTAAGAAAAAGAAAGATATGAATACAAATTGCAAGTGATGGGCATATCTGATCCATAAAACTTTACAGCATCCGCTGCCGCATTTCCACAGAAAGTTGCATGACGCTGTGTCGCACCAGCCTATGAGTGTTGAGATTGTCCGAACGTTACAGATGGCTCCAGATCATTGTTTGGAGAAGACCAGGGAGAGTGTTTGCCGACAGACAGCTGCT
The DNA here is from genome assembly GCA_029875015.1 of Lepomis gibbosus. Lineage (NCBI taxonomy): Eukaryota > Metazoa > Chordata > Actinopteri > Centrarchiformes > Centrarchidae > Lepomis > Lepomis gibbosus. The sequence goes on from JAPMOB010237429.1 coordinate 14,669, forward strand.
GAGCTACAGGCAGCTGTGGAGGAGAAAGCCGGGGCAGCACTGCAGCTTTTGGACAAACACCAGTAGTCTGACTGGATTATGCTCCTACACTGTCAGAGTTAACTGCTTAAATTGACTTTTTACTTTAATTTTGGGTATTGAAATGTTTGTTTAGGACTGACAAAACCACAGCAAGGATTAAATCTGCATTTGGTCTCAATGCATAGTTAGATGATAAACCTGAATGCAGCCCTGACAATCCCACTTTGCTTCATGTAATAGTCAGACTTCTTTGCCAGAACACCCTGCAGCTCTCTGGCTCACAAAGCCACTGTTCACAGCTGAGATAACGCGCCCTGCGAGCCTGTCTCAGTCAGTCATTTCCCAGTCAGACGTCATCCTTGAACCCCCATCCAACGTACAGGCTACTCCCCCGCAGCTATGCACACACAGCTATACACCTTCCCACGCAGGCCTGCCCACACACAGTTTGGTTACAGTAAATGCGAGCTCCCTGGCAGGACTCACGTGTCATCTCCACTTTGCTACTTTATGCTTACATAGCAATCACTCACGCGGTTAGAGCAGTCAGTCAGTCCCTGAGGAAGAGGCTCTGCTGACGGACAAATCAGAGCTCTGAGCCAAAGGGGTGGGAGCTTCCTTGACCATGACCTGGTAGCACAGGTTTCAAATGAAATAATAAATTAACCTGTGTTCCCTCTACAAGCGTGTTGCTGAGGAATATCGCCCCCAGAGTCAGGGAACTTACAAAACTCTAATTAACATAATTAGATAATTATAATATAATTATTGTTATGATTATTTTTTCACCTCATGCTTTCACCATAAACAATTATGGAGGAAATGCTGTGTAAGAAACCACTAACTTTGGAAAGCAGGATGGTTCTCTGGAGAAACAAACACTGAGCAGCAGACAAGTTCTTCAACAGCTCACTACAACTTCACAAATTTAACATCCAATTCTGTCACATTTGTTGTAATGTAATGTAGACATTTGTGGAAAGATGCTAACATCACCTGTGCAAGTATTCAAACTGAACACACACACGGGAGCAGTAAGGCACGTGGGACTGGAAAACCACAAAGTAATGATAACACAACTAGAAATTAAACCCGACTCCTCAGTATACCATGCAGTGAGGTGAACAGTGTCAAGAGCAATCTACTGCCATGACATTTCTTACACATGCATAAAAGAGAGAAGAAGCGGTCACTCCATGAAGCAATGACGGCCTGAATCCACACATTTCTGGTCCCTGCGCAGGTAAGAAAAAGGGGTTGGATGATTGGAGAGATTTTAACCAAATTATTGGCATGATGAGCGCACTCTCTGACTTGGGCAAAGCGGACGGTGATGCAGCACTAACTGGCTGTTCAGATGTGGATAAGCTTTTTTTATAGTCCTGTGATGTTCGTCTTTTAAGAGGCCATCTGTTTCAGCGTGAGGGTTTGGCGTTATCGCATAGTGTTCAACCATGACATGCATGAGGACTAAAGAAACGCAGACAAAGTTTTTTTTGTTGCCAGTGCTACAAAAAAGAGGCGGTGGTAAAGTCAGACAGTTAGTCAATCCAGTATGCAGCCTTGGCAGGCAATGTATGAGAAGGGTAAGAAATAAAACTATTCCGTGGAGCTGGAAAAAATAAACAACATGAGTTCAGCATGTGAGTTGCTGCTGAGTTTACTGCATGCACTGTAGTGAGGTTCAACAGCTTCTGGACAAGCCTCAGGTGGGACACCAAGCTGAGGTCAGGGGTCAAGGAGTTACCTTTCAGCGAGGCTTTGGCAGACAGCTGCAGCTGAAGAACCTCCTGACGAAGAGAGCCTGGAGATGATGCATGGCATGGCCCGAAGGGATGAATGGGTGGATGAAATAAAGGGTGTATAGATTGGAGGAAGATAGGTGGACGGGTGTATGAATGAATAGAAAGATACAGGGATGACCATGATGGGGAAGAAAACATTAGATGTGAGCTCCATTTCCCCCTTTTATTAAACTTTGCATTGCAAAATACTGATGAATAATTAACAAAACTGCACAACTCAGAGGGCTTAAGTTAAAGTTAAAAATTTGCAAATAAAAAGGAAACAGACATACTACTCCTATTGTTTCAATTTCTTAATAAAAGAAATAAAATTAAAACATATATATATAATATGCACACACACATACACCCACACATATATGCAATTTGTGTGCTGGCACGTGTGTGCTTCCCAGGCAACGTCACCCCATAAAACGTGAGGGGCCCGAAACGCCCTTTGGCACATGCATGGTCCGCACCACTACTGTAACGTTACATTAATAAAAACAACTGTGGCTCCCAATCCGCAACTGAACTGCACTTAACTTAAGTTCATGTGCAAATGTACGGAGAGATCATATTGCACTTGTTGCATGAGTTGCTCCCTTTCATCTACCTGTTTCGAGTGTCACGACACTGCTGCTAAAAATAACATGCGGTGAATCTACCCCCCTACACGTGTTTTAGCATGTCTCAGTCCTGAAAGTTGTCTTCAGAGGTAAGTTAACCATTAACTTACACTTTCTTGGACATGTTTTCCATGGTTCTACACTACATGAACACGTCAAAGTTGGCGTCAACCTAAGATGTCAAACACACAACGTTACACGCAGCACTAACGTTAGCTAACATTATAAGCCACATGGCAGACTGGAGAACAATTTACACGTTTCAGAAGCAACAAGGTAACGTTGGGCAAACTGATGTTGCTAAGTTAGTCTGGCTTTGCGCTAATTTAAAGGCGTGGCGATGCAACAGCGTGTTACTACGTTTACATTTTCGTCGCAATTTTCATATTCAGTGATTAACGTTACATTACTGCTAGCTTCTTGACAGAAGCTTGACGGTGAGTTACTATGTCTGCTATGGCCACTTACCCGGCTTGCTGGAGCCACGTTTCCCCTTTTTACTCCGTGGCATTTTGAGTAGAGCTTTGATCCACAGTTCAAAACAAGGCTTGCTGAGGCAAGCTAGCTAACTTAGCCTTTTTCAGCCCTACTGTCAGGTCCGCTCCTAACAGATTTGACAGTTGGTATAAAAGCAGGGACAGCACAAGGCTCGATGTTCTCTGTGGTTTGTGACAGCAGGGTAAAAGGCTCTCACAGTTGCACCTTCTTCCACACTTTTGTTGACACTTTGGCTAACGGTGGCTAGCGTCCTAAACCACCACGCTCCACAACCCGCTTTCTTCAGTCTTGGAATAAAGAGTTGTCCGGTGACGGAAAAGTCACTTTCCTCAAATGTTTTCACAATGTATTATCTATGATTGTCCCCAGGTAATCTATATCTAATACCAGGTTGCGATAGTAAGTATTTTCCTAAGTGTTTGGGACGGAGTTTTGAGCACGCTGCTGTCGCAAAGTCCACCATCTTCCTCAGTAATTCTCAACAGACCGGCAGCCGGGGTTGCCAGGTTAGTTCTGTAAGCATCCCCCGTTTCCGGTATGCCTAAAGCAAAACCAGAATGGATGAATCGCTTGGTATTAGATTTATGTGATTTCTAGGATTAATCTATGCATATTCAAAGTGTCTATTTATTGTCTGTAAAGTCAGAATTCTGTGCAAAAAGTCAACATCGTGGAAAGCCAGAACTCTGACTGCTGAAAAGCTAATAATGGATTCTCAGAAACAACATTTTGGCATTTTTTGGAATATAAATCAGAAAACTCACCGCATTAAAAATGTGTATTTTCAAACTGACAAACCCATGTGTGCCACAATTCGAATTTTTGGAAAAGTCAGAAGCCAGACCCTTCAGGAGCCAAAATTATGCCAGACTGACCGACAGCAGTAATGTGATGACGAATCCCTTCAACAGAAAATATTTATGCAATCTTATTTTTATATCTGTGCCCATTTCAAGAAAAAAATAACAGCAGGTCATGGGAAAATGAAAAGTAAATTGTCTTTAATAAAGATATTTTCTAAAATAAACAATGTTATTTAAAATGTTTACAAAACAAATTTTAAAATGTAAAATCCAGTGATGTACAAAAACTGCCAACCTCTAAATCAGTAGTATTATATCTATATTATGTTTGTTTTTATAAAATGAGACATTCAGAGCTCCACAGAAAGTCCAAAGACAATTTCCTAGTTTAATACAGAAATTATATTTCATTAGTTGCCAGACAGAACACACATAATGATAATTAACATCTTTTCAAGTTAAGTTTTGATTGTACCTCATGTAGTGTACATTTCTCATTTAAGTCCATCATATTATTATATTATTATAACAGTCACTGAAACATTGAGAAACAATCTGGTCAGGTTTTATGGGGGTGGAATCAGTTTTTGTACTTCTTCATCTGAGCTATACAGAACTCTCCCAAAATCATCCCAAACAAAAACTGAGGAACACAAAAGTGCCCATTCCACAAAGTGAACCGGCATGATTGTGTTAATTAGCAGAAGAATTGGAAGGATTATGAGCTGGCTGTGTTTGGCCTCCTTTGATTAAGCTTTTTACAACCAACAATATGAATGGGGATTTGGTTCTGTGGTATTTGAAAGACCTTTTAAAAAAGACATGTAGTGATTGAAAATCAAAAGAACCATTTGGAATCTTTTTGTTTTGGTCCAGCGGTGACAGAGTAAATGCTGTCAAGTTTCATTAGAAAAACCTATATTCTACAACAAAAAGTTAATTAAATACTTGTGTTTAATGGATCCACACAGCCTGTTTTTGTTCTTACTGAGTGCAGTACGTTGATAAATAGTTTAACCTGCTATCCACTTAATAGAAAAAGAAAAAGACAGAAACTTGTCTCTGGTCTATGAACAATGTTAACAGAGTATCTAGGCCCATAATATCCTACACACATTCTCAGACTCAACAGTATTGCTTGTAATTTGTTTCATGCACACCCATCCATAGGTGAAACCATGTTACTGAACACTGAATCTTTTAAACAGCACACAGACTGACAGCCTGAAGTGTCCTACACAAAATCTTCACATTGCATGTTGTCCTCAAACCACCTGTCACTTTTTACAGTGGAACTGTACAATGTGTCTCTGCATCAGTGTCTCAAACACAAACTCTTAAGTATTTAATATGCTTTATAATGAAAGTGACTGATTACATTACACCTGCACAGACTCACTTTAGATTAGGAGGACTCTTCGTCATTGGTGAAGGTAAACAACATGGCGCGGCATTGGTGAATATGGAACAGAGTGGAGGTCCAGACTGAGTGTTTGTACCATATGTGTGTGGGTATAGGTGGGTGTACTATATGTTTGTGTTTGTGTGTGTCCCTTCTATCCAGAATAGTAGTTGGTGGGGACGAAGGGCATCTTGCTGACGGTGGCGGGCACTGCTTTTTTCCTGACCTCTACCTGAATTGCTGTTCCGTTCTTAGCGAATGCTGTATCGACGTAACCCATGGCGATGTTCTTTTTCAGGCAGGGAGAGGGACAGCCGCTGGTCACCTCACCTAAACAAAACAAAAAAAAGAAAATGTCTTTTTCTTGGAAATCTCTGTCTTACACCCTTTCTGACTACATATTTATAGAGACAAAAAAGATTTTTCGTTTTTAATTTTCTTCCACTGGTGTTCCAACACATTGAAATGCAGAGGTACCACTGCTCTCTCCTGTCCATCACTCCCACCATGATTGCTTTCTGACCTATGATCTTTCCATCAGGGCCGAGTATGGGTGTGTGTTGTCTGACAGGGGGACCGGTTGACACCAGACCAACTCTCTTCCTGGCTGTCTTGGCTTTGATCTGAGGTACAATGATGTCAGCGCCGGGGAAATCCTTAGTCTGGCGGCGACGCTTTCCTACACGTGAGAAGACAAAGAAATGGAGTTAATATACAGAAAATACTGCTTTATATAGGGGTCAAGATGCTGGTTTATTAGAATTTTTTAAACCAGTCACAGTCATTTTGGGCGGCGCTAAGCCCAGGGGCCGGTCTTACAAAGATAGTCTTTGACTATGACTTAGCTATAGCAGATAGTCATTCTTCAGATAGACATCTAAATCAGACAGTTACAAAAGCACTTAAGATCACTATCTGCACTGTAATGAATTCTGGGTAAAATAAGAAACAAAAACAAAAAAAGTAGGCACATCCAACCACTCAGTTCAGGTTACTCCAGGGAAAAATGTGTTTGTTGAAGCAGTATAATAGTCCAAGTAAAGGACATTTAACTTGGAAAATTTAGCGGAAAGTGTAGTAACAAAAAGAAATGCTTGATTTGGGGGGAAAAATTGCGACCACAGTAGACAGCGTTAACCCTACCGTTGAGCGAAGCGTCAAAGATATACAGAAAAGATCCAACAGCATGGTGCAAGATGCCAAAAAAAGAAATATTTAAGAGGAAATATAAAAAACGGGAGGAGGCAGGGCTAAGTACTTCAGATAATTTATCTGTCAGACTCAAGATAGCTTCCTTTGGTAAATGAAATTGACCAATGAAGTTCTCATTGTTGTACATTTTTAGTAGGTTACTGCGATCCCTAAAAACTCTTTTCCTTCTCATAGCTCTCTCCATAATATCAGCAGCAAACCACAAATCATGAGCCATTACCCCTTTTTTTTTGGCTGTTAAAAGAAATAGCTTTGTGAAACCAGCCCCAGGCTGCAGGGACGTGCCGTTGCAAAATAGTGTCAGAAAACAGCGGAAAGAGAGGTGAATATGAAATAGTTGGCCAATGGTAGGCTTATACCCACAGCCAACTTCCTGTGAGCCAAACTAGGTTTGATAAGAATGGTCTTTATCACTAACACTTTGACCTTCATCTCTACATCTGAAAGCAACTGAGAGTAAAGGTGCAAAGCACGCTCAAGCTCATTTACTCATTTACAATCTAGAAATCACTTTCAGGATGCAACCCATACATTGGTGTGGGTCTCAGCAATAACTGATTATTTTGTCCCCTGGGGGGCAGCAGAAACAAGTTGTGAACACAAAACACAACATATCATTGTCTCTTAACTTCAATTCAATTCAAATTAGCTTTATTTGCATGAATGTGTAATAACAATATTGCCCATGCATATGTGTGTTTAATTAAAAAAAATAAATAAATAAATAAAACAGTAAGCCTGTGTGTGTGTGTCTTAACTGTCTTTGTGCTATTTGGTGCAGAGCATGTACTGTACAGTGGGGCTTTAAGAGCTTTCTCACTGCTGACTCCTACAGCTGAAAACGATGCTATGAGAGCTGAGACTGACATAAAACAGTAAAGTTGCGGCCGGACAGCTAAACAATCCACTGAAACTTGCTAAGCTGAAGCTCCTTTAAGCTCAGGTGAGCGGCAGATTCAGCAACAGTTCCTTGTAGGTTCATCACTATCGCGCCTCTCGCATTACACACGTCATTTTATACATTGTTTTTATAAAAAAATATTGATTATAGCCACTCTCTATATATAAAAAATATTGACTATAGCAAATGGGCTCGCCAGCACAGACACTAGACATGTCCATATAAACTGTAGCGAAAAGAACTGAAATCACCCACAGCCTTCATTAAAAATAATCTGGTTGAAAAAAACATTTAATAAAACACTAAAATCTTACCTATGGTCCAGACAAGGGTGGCCTCCACAGGCGTCGTGGTCTCATCTATGTCGTTGCCATAGAGACAAAGTCCCGCCTCCAGCCGCAGACTGTCTCTTGCGCCCAGACCGGCCAGCTTCACCTCAGCGTTAGTAAGTAGCTTCTCTGTCAGCTCCACCACTCTGGACTGAGGGACAGAGATCTGGGACACAGGGACACAAACAGACTGTAGATCTGGGTCTCCGTCCAAGGAGTTTTAATGAAAATGATAAACTAGAAAGAGCATATTTTAACTCTTCTATAATGAAATAAAGACATGATTTGTTGGGAGGAAAGTAATGTTCCAATTAAAGACAGATTGGTATTAAACAGTCTATTTCTTTGCTTCAGCATTTAAAGAGGTTCAACTAATCAGAATCTTATTTTGCAGACCTCCAAATGTTCATGGGATAAAAACACAGTGTGTCAAGTGAGACTAAGCACTGAGTGAAAGATGAGTTTCTGTGAAAGAAAAACTCAAATGAAGAGAAGCAAACTCCCACATTCCCACTGTTAGAGAGAGACCCACCCACATCCCTCCTGCTATCTACAGAGAGACCTTGAAAAAACTAAAATCGGGAACAGAATATTCTGAGAGAGTTTAACAGTGTTAACCGGAGACATATCAGAGTAACAACAAAAGGAACATTTTTACTTTACTAAACACAGCTCAGTGACTTCAGGTCTGTGTGTTTAAAGACATTAAACACCAAATTCAGAGCCATGTAAATCACATGTAAACTATCAGAGACAAAGACACTAATCAAGGTTTCCGCTATGTTATAGTAGAAATAAAGTCATTCCTGTTGTTGCCCATACAGACAGAATGAGTGTAGCGGAGCAAATGACCATATATGGAATACTGGCTCCGTGTAACTCTGTGTGTCGTCATACAGAGCCGTTAGGAAAAGAAAAAGCTGTTGAAAACAGTGTTCAGAACAGGTTTGGGATCACAGAGATTTTTTTTAAACTCTTTAAGCTCATTATTTGATGCTTTGGTCATGTTTAACATGAACACCCAACATTGTAACATTGTAGATAAGTCAGAAAATATTAAGCATAATAGGTCTCCTTTAATATGTTGCTCACAGATTTAGAACTGTGTTTAAAGTGTACTGCCACCGAAACACAAATTAAAATTTTCTGTGGCCATGGCATAACCACTGTTAACCACTTTAAAAATGCTCAGAAAGACACGATAAATGAGATCTAGTTGTCGAAAGGTTTTGCAAGGTCCCCGAAAAAAAAAAGTACAAATGTGTGAAAGTTAGACTAACTTTTATCTTTGCCCGAACTCACTGTGAGAAAAAAGCCCAAAAGGTGGAGAAAGGAAGAAGAAAGAGAGAGAGACGCTGACCTCCACCCCATCTTCCCCAGTGTATCCACAGCGGGTGACCCTGCAGCCAGGAACACCAAACACTGTTGCCAAGGTGGAGGTCATGAAGGTCAGTTTACTGAGGTCCTCCTTCAGCCCCTCCTGGAGTACCTGAGACATGGATGGACCTGACAACACACAACACAATGGATAAATTATTTTCGTAAACTCAGACGTGGAGAGTCAGACGCAGAGGAGTTCAGATAGTCCATTAACAAGGAATTCAGGGAGCAAAGATAATATAAAACTTTAAATAACTGATGGAAGAAAAAGTGCATCATGAACATGAAATACTGGCAAGGGGATTGAGATTGTGATAAGGAAGAGAGAAGAAAGTAAGAGGAAGAGTATTTTACCCTGCAGAGCAATAAGGGCTTCATCAAGGAACTCCAGATCCACATCAAAGCCTGCAGCTTTGAACTCTGCCAGTCTGGCCTACAGGCAACACACACACACACACACACACACACACACACACACAGGTCAGACACATCAGTCCAACAGACTCCCAGCCTGTCTGTCCAGGTACACTCTCCGTCTGCATTACCTTCATATGAGCCGAGTCCTTGTCAGCGCAGCCAGCATTGGAGACGACATAGAGGTAGCCCTGGTCTGTCTTTGTCACTATGAGGTCATCAATAATACCTCCTTTCTCATTGGTGAAGAGGGACAGTGTACCCTGGGGGGGAGGGAAGAGAGAGGAAATAAAAGATGAGTGGGTGAAGATTTGAGGGTAAATGCAGGATTTAACATGTATATAGCCATGTTACCTTGTGCTGTGGCTCGGTTCAGACTTGGTAATAAATGCTCATTATAGTAGGTCATACCATGCTCATTTACAGGGTCATAATTTAATTTAGGCATTGCACCAGAACAGGTTTACATGGTTTAAAGGGAATCTCATTTCTTTTTAGATCTTTGTTACAAGCTGCACATGTGCAGTACTGAGTTAAGGACTACTAGCGAATCAGAAACAGAGTAGGGCGGGTCCTGACAAGCATGGTGTTATGATCCAAAATAAAGCCACTTCAGAGGGTAACCATAAGTGTTTCTCAATACCAAGTTTGCCAAGTTCAGTGTTCTGTACTTGGAAGCTCAGACTTGGAAAGTTCGGCTTGGGACTACAAACTCCAAAGGAACAGGAGCATGCAGTTCATCATTCTGCAATTGGAACAGCAACAGACTTGATGAAGGCAGCTACCGTTAGGGGGCGGGACCTCACATCTCCGAAAACATCATAACAAATTTTCAAATCAGCTTTATGTTGAGAAATCCACCACACATTTGGAGTTTCCGCTTGATGGTGTGAAATGCATTTGGGGTTACTTGGCTATCCCAAGTCCACACAAATCACCAAGCGACGCATGCTTGGAAAAACGGTCAGAGCAAGAATACATCCAGGTGTTTGACTGTTCTTGGCTAGATGCGGGCTTTTGAATTGGAACATTACTTGAGCTGTGACTGATGACGTCTCACAAGTCCACATGAACACAAGTACAGACAAGAATTTAGATTAAGATATGACTCATGACTTCAGTTCTGCCGTACATGCCCGAGTCTGAGCCCAAAACACAGGCAGAACAACCTGAACCAGCTTCGCAACGTAGACTGCAGTAAGATGTTACAGAGTGGTAAGTTATTAATTTGTAACAAATCTTTCATGCTTAATGTTTTCACTGTGCACACTCTACATCACCCTAACGTTATGTCGACTGACTGCCTGAAGGGTTTCTAACGTTATTTTAAATACTAACTAACTTGGTTTGAAGGCGTGCCAACCTTGTCGCTAGGCCAGCATTATGACACGTGATACATAGTGACGCAGATAGGTTATGGAAGAAAAGGCTGGACTACAAACGAGTTCTTTTCAGGCAGTTCAGGAGCAGTGTTTTCTGTGGGAGACAGAAACTCCCTTTGGGGTAGGGACTTTGGGCTTTTTCACCTTGCAAACCTATTACATGCACAAAAAAGATATATAAGGAAAAGAAAACGCCAAAGAGCATAATTCTTCCTGTAACAGAAAACCCAAAACAGTTTTCACCTAGATTTTACCATAAATCCGTTTAAACTAAGCTACTAGCTAAATGTTGCAAAAATCTAAAATGAAAATGATCAGGCTAATTAGCTCACAGCTGGACAGCTGGTGGTGCCTATCAGGCTGTAGTCAGACAAAAGTTGCATTTCTCTGCTGCATTTATGTGAGGCTTTAGAGTGAGAAGGGTCTTTTTGACCCATTGTGATATGTTTTGTCTTTGTGGACTTGGATGGAGGCGGCCACTGGATGCCACGCACGGTTTGTGATCAATGAGTCACATTATAACTACTATGTGTAAGGGGTCGCTCACATTGACAGACCCACAGAGAATTATCATCCGACTCATTCCCCTTCAGCTCACAAGTGCATTTTGCAGTTTGTCTTTCATCATGTTTTGTTTTACTCTCTCCAATTTTATCAGCCTCCTCCAGGTATCTGTTTTCAGCAAAAACCCAAAAAGCAGAGTGAATACTGGACATTCAACAAGTGGACAGAAACACCATGAACGTGAATGTTGCTCACATCTTTTCAATGTGCAAATACTTGCTAATAAGTTCACCAGTTCAACTTAAAAGGTTAATATGTCAATGTAGTGTTTATAGCTTCCATGAATTGAACAAGAATTGTGGCTGTTGTTATTTTATTGTTTGTTATATTGTTAACTGCTTTATGAGCTCAAGTGCAATTGAATAGGGATTATTCAGAGGAAATCACTCAAGTTCTACTTACCTAGTAATCAATTATGTAAATGTATAGTGTGGACTGTATGATGTATAAGAGGGTGAAGTCCATGTGTAACTGTTGTTACTACAGCCGTTTACGGCACTGATGCCCAAGAAAAAATTCCCTTAGGGGAAAATAAAGTTTATCTTATCAAAAAACTCAACATGAAACAATCATCTCACCTGGTTGTCTTTGAGTTCTGCAATATCTGCAACTACTAGAGACTCCATGAACTTCACCCGGTCTTTGCCATGGACTTTGGTCTGAAAAAAGCAAAAAGGATGTATTTAAACTTAGCTGGTGGGTTGTTTCATGGATTAAAACATATCAAATTTACCCCTGTTAAGTGACAAAAGTGCTGTATTTTGCTGTGATGATGTGTGATTGATGTGATATGCGAGTTTGTATAAGTGTATTTGTTTACCTGCGTTCAAGTGTGTACTGTATGCGTTTGTCTGTTCCGTTTCCACTCGTCTCACCTGCAGCATGTGGCTGACGTCAAAGATGGAGCAGTGCGCTCTGGTGTGCATGTGTGAGGCGATGTGACTGTCTCTGTACTGGACAGGCATACTCCAGCCTGCAAACTCCACCATCTTGCCTCCGTGCTCCCTGTGGAAGTCAAACAACGGAGTCTTCTTCAAGGCAGCCTGGGGAGAATAAAACACGACTGAGGGTGCAAAAAATAGAAAGACAGGGAACATAAGAACCACGGCTAGAATACAGTAAATTAATATTAATATATTATAATACTAAATGGTTGATGAAATAATGTATCTTAAAAAGGTGCTACAATCTGATCGTGCTGAGGAAAATCAGTATGTTCACATTTGTTTTTCTTCCATTGACTAAACCGGATATTCAATAGCAGTGTTTTCTGCTATTCATTTATTATGAAATACCACAGTGATGAGGGTCATGATAACGTGATCTTGTTAAACAGAGAGCTCTGTTTAAAGTCTGATTTGTTTTTTTTCAGAATGACAGGTCAGTCCTGCTCATTGTCCCTGCGCTCCTGTGTTCTGCTCTGTCTGCTGTAACTTCTGACCTTTGAACCAGCCAGTGAAGGGGGCTTATCAGCATCAGAAATGCATTATGGGACAGATTGTCTGCACTTGCTTTTTGCAAAACCGATCAAGTTCAAAGTCTGATGTTAATTCAGATGAAAAGGGGAGGGGTGGTTGTTCACGGATACATGCGCATACATGTAATGAACTACTACAGATTAGGGCACTCCACATGGTTACCCTCTTTACTTTGTTAACACTGATAAACCTCAGCTGATACATTATAGAGGAGTAAAATGTTACAGATGCTGCTGCTGATTTCTGTTATATTATTTTATTCATAAACTCCTTTGCAGAAAAGCGCAGGATAGAAAATCTCAGTTGCTGAATGACTGAATGATGAAGGAATCTGGACCAGGTCACACTTCAGAGCCTCGCGGTGAGCAGACACTGAGACAGTGCTGGCTGTAGAGTCAGTCACTCGTGGTTTTAATAAAATGTGCAGCTTAGTGAAGTGAAGCAGAGAGAGGGAGCGAGGATGGCAGTCTGCTGGGACAGATGCACATTACGTCTGCACGAACTGACTGCTGCTGTGTCTCACTCTGATGTTACTAGTGTAATATGCAGCAACGCGAACGGAGAAGGCGATTTATTCTGAGGTTTTCTGGAGTCAAGTCAAAATGTGAGGGCCAAAACGGCTCTCAACATCAATGCCAAAAAACACCTAACGTTACTGCAACTTAAAAACATCCAAAACTTTAAATACGACACAGGAATTAGTCACATTTCACAGCGATATTTTACAATAAAGAACCACAATTCACTGGCCGCATACTGTAATCTCTAATGTTAGGCTAACGTTATTGTTGGAATATTAAACTGGTAAAGTGAGAGATCAACACTTTAAGGGTGAGGTTGTCGAGAAATTCAACACTTTGTACCAACATGTAAAGCTTTGTAGCTTACTTCATAATCTTCCCGCCAGAAAACTGTGATTAAACTGTTACACCAAAGTAAAACCATTTCATTTTGGATCACTTTTAGCGCCACAGGTTCAGGTTGCAGCGACGCTTCGTGCTCCTCGTACCTCTGCACATGAAGCCTGCCTTCTCTGCTGCTGCCTCCTCCCCGCACATCCAGCCCCAGCCAGCGGCAGCAAACCGTCCCTGGAAGCCCGCAGCCCGAGCCCCGAACCCCCGACCCCGACAAGCAACCGAGTCCACATCATGCCACCCCGAGTCCCCGCTGAAGACACATACACACACACGCTCCTGACGGCGAACACTTGCGCTGTGGTGCTAAACTCTTCCGACTGCACACTTGGGAAGTTTTCCTAGCAAAAACACATGAGGCGGGGGTGATTGGAGGAAGGTGCAAACACTTGTGGGAAATGTAGTTGATGTGTGCCCCCAACGTGTGAAAGACTGAGCAAGAAATTGAGTTTTTTTTATGACTCCCCAGAGTCATAAAAAATATTTGGCACATTGGCTGACTACAAATGAGTTCAAACTGATTAGGCTGCACATTTACAATGAGCATTAGTGTTAGTTAAGATTGGTTCCCATAATCATGGCACAGTTAATAAGTTGTTTATTGAAAGAATGATTTTGCTTTTGTGTTGGTTTGGTACTGTTAGGGTAAGAAAGAGGGACACTTTAGATAGTCATGTGGCTTGTGAGGGTCAGGGTCAAACCTGGTCAACTTCAGCAAAAAAATGACCAGGTTTGCATATTTAGTCCAAATGTTGTTTTGTATGTTAGGGCCCCTTTGAAAATGACATGGTTCATCTCAAGGGGTTTATCCTATTTAATGAACTTGTATCATCGTCATGTGGAAGTCCAAGAAAAACAGCGAAAACAAAGGTCAGTTTAACAGCAAGTCAAGTTCATCCTAATGTACAGTGAAAGCTGGTGGAACACCAAAGCTGATATGAAAAGGACTGAGGCTGATTCCCCAGACTATGTGGCAGCCGGCCTAACAAGATCACAACCTTGAAAATAAACCGAAAAACCAATATCAAGAACATCATCACGGAAATATGGCAGGGGTGAGAGGCAGATGGCTGGGTGATGGAAGCAGATCGCATCCCAAAGGCTGCACCAAAGCGCAGACCAAAAATGACCTGGCTGAGAACTGGGACTGATGAGCTAGCCAGGATGGGTGGGGGTGGAGCTTATCATGCTGCCAAGGATATAGGGAACGATGGAGGGAGCTTCCTGGGGCCTTATTTTCCACAGGGGATGAAGAGGATTAAGTAAGTAATAGGGCCAATGAGTCTCCATGTCACAAGTGTTCTGTTTTTCTTTATAGATTTCTTAATGATGTGCTTTTGTTCTTAAAGGATGTCAGTTACACCCAATTATACTGTTTGTTCCTTTTTTATGGCAGTGGCTTTCTATTTGGCTCAACATGACACAATACCCGTTGATTAACAAATTACTTTTTCATCTCATTCCCTGATTTACCTTTGTCAGTATTTTGCACTTTTACCCTTCATTCAAACGTGATAATTGAAAGGAAACATGGTTTTTAAAGGGCCTGTCCTCACACACTATATGGACTAGTTTATTTACTGATTTTGGAAAACAGCACATTTTGGTGGTCTCTTCATGAAGAACTGTGCACAGACAGCCTTAAAGCCCATTTATGTCCTTTACAATGCAGCTTTCACGTTTGATATTCAAGCAGGTAGAATCAAACCACAAGTCTCCATCACACATTTACATTTTCAAATTTGATCTTCTCAAATTGGAAACGATATGTAGAAGTGTTGGTTTTTGCCAGTTGCTCTGTTCTTATTTACATCCAGAATCAAGCTAATCTCATCTGTCCATTGTTCAAAAAACAGCCTTGCTTTTTCAGTCTTTTGTCAGAGAAAGTTGTTCAGCCGACTGTGTGCCCAATGGCATTTGTCCATGTAAGTATTTATGAGTGTATCCCTGTGTACCCCATCATGCCCTCCACCCAAGATCAGTCATCCTTTGGCTTGAGAAACTAATAATATCCCCATGTCTCTGCTGCTATTTTAGGCCTCGATGGCCTGTGCGTGTGTGTGTGAGCATGTTTGGAGGGGGGTGACAGGGCTGAGAAGGCTTTCTCTCTCTCCATGTCTCTAACTCTCTCACAGGGCAGCTAGGGTGGGCTAAATTGGAACACAGACGCACAAACACACTTAGTAGAAGGGGGTGGCACTGGGGCGTCCTGTACTTTCTCAGTGACATACACATGCTGACGAGAAGTAAGACTCCGTGGCAAAACCTGGAGGTCCCGTTTTGTTTTCATACATCAAGGAAGTCGTTGGGAATAATTTGAGTTCGGTTGGATTACTGTGTGGCTGCTGGATAATCTCTACGGGTATTTTATGTAATTTATGTAACTAATTGCTGTTCACACACGTTTTGGCAATCAGTTGTCTGAGTGTGAGGACGTAAGGAGAGCGGCAGATAGAAGGACAAACAAGCAGACATACAATCCAACAGAGCTCTTGTTCATGGTGACAGAAGGTAAGTGGGAAGAGAGAAGAGTATTTTTTAGATGTATTTATCCAACGAAATAGATCTGGTCTGATTTCAATGTCTTGAATACAGTCAGGTAGTCTGTGAATCATGTTGTCAGGCAGTAATCAGGTAATCATCCATTCATTCATTCAGTTAGTCATTAGACAGGAGCCTGTCCTGTCCTTTGGCCCTCAATTAAAATTCCAGCAACAATGTACCTTTATGTCAACCAGCTCTATTAATGGCTCGGACAAATCAGCTGTTCATGTGATATTCACATGTTTGTTTAGTCTTCAAATAGAATTAAAAAAATAAAAGATGTTCTGTCTTCTTGCCTCCGATGCATCCTTACATGCTGACCTACTGCTCTATTTATATTTTAACTAAAGCATATCTTCTAATTCCTTCCCTCTTTTCTCTTCCACTTTCAGAGGCAACCAACAGTTTCTATTAATTACCAACTTGATATTTCAGATTTAGATTGAATGTAACTAGATTCCATTAGAATTAACAATTCCCTTTTCTAATTTGAAGACTTGCTGATAAGTAATCATTGCTGAAATATTTTGTAGATCCATTCACAGAGCCAGAGTTGTCATCCAGACCAACCAAGTTGGTAAACATGGCCATGCTATATGCTGTTTACTGTCACAAGCTTTAAAGTCTTTTTTAACTGTTGACTCCCATGGCCTTTGGAAGCTAATGGCACAGGTATAGGAAGATTATATAGCTTTCAGATATATTCACTACAAAGTAGTAGTAGTAGTAGTAGTAGTGTTGTTGACTATTCGAGTGCCATATTGAACCACCCGGCAGTCTAATCATCTGTTCTTCCATCGAGAAGAGGCAAGATGTCAAGGCCTCCTTCCTCCCACACCCCTCCTCACTTCATCAGGGTCAGCGACAGAGATCTCACAGAGATTGAGCTCCATTCTGTAGACTCCATCAATGACCTACACCGAACACACCACGAACACAGCTACAAAGGTATACACATACACACTCTGAACACAGCCACAAAAGTATACACAAACACACACACACACTGAACACAGACACAAAGGTACACTCACACTCTGAACACAGCCACAAAAGTATACACACACACACACTCTGATCGCAGAC